>PVIW01016908.1:0-15238 GCA_004026585.1 Noctilio leporinus | reverse complement strand
CCTGAACTGGATTCATGTTTTCACTCATCATGTTAGGGAAATTTTCTATCATGACTTTTTTGAACAGGTTTTCCATTCCTTGTTTCTCTTCTCCTTCTGGTATCCCTATGATACGGATGTTGTTACGTTTCATGTTGTCCTGCAGCTCTCTTAACCCCTCTTCAGTCTTGTTCAGCCTTTTTTGATTCTCTTGTACTGTTTTGGAGTATTTGTCTACATTATCCTCAAACTCAGTGATCCGGTCCTCTGCTTCCTCTAGCCTCCTCTTGGTTCCTTCTACTGTATTCTTCAATTCAGAAATTGTATTCTTCATTTCCTCCTGGAACTTATTGATAGTTTCCATGTCCTTTTTCATGCTGTTGTAGTTCTCAGTAAGTTCCTTGTAACTTCCCTGGAGTTCTTTGTAATTCCCCTGGAGCTCTTTGTAATTTCCCTGGAGTTCTTTGTAATTTCCCTGGAGTTGTTTGTAGTTCTCCTGGAGTTGTTTACAGTTTTCTTTGATGTGGCTGAGCTCACTGAGCTTCTCTATCATCCTTCTTTTGAATTCCTGATCTGATATTCCAGGTGCCTCTGTTTCATTTTGTGTTCTTTCTGGGGATTCTTCCTTTCCTTTTGGTGATGGACTGATTCTTTTTTTCCCCATTTTGGGTGTCTGTTCTTGCTTGCTCTTTATTTATTTATTTATTTTTGTTCTGTCCTTGGGTTAACCTGCTTTGCTTCCTTGCCTTAGTTGAGCACCCTTCTGTGATAGGAGATTTGTGGAGTTCAATGTTGCCGTCTCCCTGATTTTCTCCACTTGCTGTTCTTGGTGTGTCCTTTATTTGGGCTGTCTGGTTGTATTCTGGGCCTGCAGGCTTTTAGCAGAAACAAAAAAAACAAAAATAAAAAAACAAAAACAAAAACAAAAAACGAAAACAAAATACCAAACCAAACCAAACAAAAAAAAAATTGCAAAAGTAAAAAAGAAATAAAAATGATAATAATAATAAGGAGAAAGGGTTTAGATGGCTGTTCAACCTTAATAATCCCTGACTGTTCCAGATGGAGCCTGGACCTGAGGGCTTTTAGCAGAGGAATAAAAAAGAAGAAGGAAAACAGGGAGAAAGTCACAAGACAAAGAGAAATCAATATTAATAAGGAAAAGTTTAGGTGTCTGTTCACCCTTTATGGTCTCTGTTAGGTCCAGGTAGAGCCAGGACCAGTGGGTTTTATCAGGGAGAAAAGAAAGGAGAAAGAAAGAAAGAAGGAAAGAAGAAAAAAAGGATGGGGCGAGAAAGTCACAAGACAAAGAGAAATCAATATTAATAAAGAATGGTTTTAGCTGTGTGTTCCCCCTTTATGATTTCTGATTGGTCCAGGTGGAGCCAGAACCTGTGGGCTTTACCAGGAAGAAAAGGAAAAGAAAAATTAAAAAAAAAAAAAAAGGAAGAAAAGAATAAAGAAAGGGTTTAGAAAGGCTGGGGAAGGGAGGAATACTTAGATTGAGGACTGGGAATGCGTTATAGCCACAGAGTGAATAGACTTTAATTCGAGAGTAGGGGAGGGTCTTGGGTATTTATGTGGATTAAGGTATGGTGGGGATTAAGAATATGTGAGAAGTAACTTTTGCAAAGGATATGTTGGGCATTAATAGTTCATATTGCTCTCGGTATAACTCAGGTGCTTGAGATTGGCAGCAATCCCTTTCCTGATGCTACCTCTTTTTCTTGGTCAGGTCTTTACAGTCTATAGTCTATATTCTAGCCGGTCTTGGAGCATGGCAGGGCCTCTGATTGTCACAATAGGGCTGATTCTGAGTGTCTGCCCCCAGGTAGGCTGGGCCTTCCACAGCCTGACTGGGTTTTAGGTTTGCAGGTGTTCTGGAGCCCACAGGGAGCCCCCTCCCACTCCTGGCGGAGGTTCCTGCCCAGGACGCACACCCAGCACTTCTGCAGGGCAGCCTGCAACTTGGCTGGTCACTGTGACAACTGGCCCCACCCCCACAGTTCCGGGAGGAGGCCGCCCCTGTCAGTCAACGCTGTCTGGGGTCTGCCTACACTGTTCCACCCTTCCGGGGCGGGCACCACTCCTCCAAGCCAACCAGCTCTCTGAGTTCTTTTTGTGGCCTCTGTGATGAGCCCCTCCCAGGTGTGGGCAGTGCGGCCTTTGTCTCTGGCAATGGCGGGTCAGTTACCCCTGCTACTAGTTCTGAGCTCACTGGCTCACAGTTTGGAGTTTCCCGAGGAGCCTGGGAGGCCTGTGTGGTTGCGCAGGGCTGGGCCTTCCCCCTTGTAGGGGCTTCTAGCTGCTGTTTCCCCAGTGGCCCAGCAGCACCGTTTTGGGCCCTCTCGCTGCCCCGGCCAGTGCACTTCCCCGCTCCCTGGCTCCGGCTTCTAGCAGGACTCTTCTCCTCCGCCTCTAGCCCCATGCGGAGCCTCCTCTCCCTGTTGCTGGAGTCAGTCTCTCACACAGTCCCTCCCTTGCAAGAGTTCAATTCCGTGTTCCCTAAGGTGCCCTTGCTGCCCGCACTTCACTGTTGAGACTTCCAGTTGCCAGTGATCCCGGAGCTGCCTCAGTCAAAGTGCCCCTCTGGGCAGAGCCGCCCCTGCCCAGAGCCGACCTAGGCCCGCCGGCCCGTAGGTCGGGAACGCCTCACCTACTGTCCTGCTGGCCTCCTCTGCCTCTGGGCTGTGGTTCCCTGTGTCCTGATGCTGCCTGTTCCAATTCCTAGGGTCCTGAAGACGTCTCACACTCCCTATCCTGTCCTCTAGCTGCTTTGATACTCGAGAACACCATCAGCACTGCTCTCTACTCTGTCGCCATCTTCCCTCCTACCTGCCCCAGCTTTAATAAACATCCATCTGATATTCTGTATATTACTGTGGCCAATTAATTCTTGTTTTCTTTAATACACTTTGTCTCTTTACTGGAATCTTTCCTTCAAGAAGACAAAAACCAAGGTCTTATCATCTCACAGGTAATAGACCCTTTTAACTGCATTAATTGCCTGGCCATCTCCAAAGTATTTGAGTTCAGCAAGTCTAGGTTTGGGGGTAGAATTTATTTTTAATAAATGGATGAAAGGAACTGGAGGAAGGTGTTTACTTAGTATAGATAAAAGAGCTTCTTGGAAATTGGTAGAAACTTCTGTGCTGGTTTTTTTTACCTTTTGTAGTAGGACTAAAAAATTAAGTGAGGAAAGAGAGTTATAATAAGTATAGCAGTAAGTTATAGATTTGGATTTTCTTTTTACATTGTAAGAGAAATATAAGTGAAGATTGTAGTTACTTTACATTTTGTTGTGTAAAGTACACTTTGTTGTGTTGATATAGGCTGTGTTTTACTGAATAAGACATCTCTCCAAACCTGGACTACATGGGTCCCTATATTTAATTAGAGTTAAAGAAAAATAAGGCAGATTACTTTAAGATGAAGGGTGTAATAAGAGATTTGGGAGCTCAAGGAATGCTAAGAAGGTTTGAAGTAGTTCCTGAGGAGAATGGGGGAAGGATCTCATCAGAAACATGGAATAGTGTTGCTTAGCTGTGGTTATGCGAGATAATGGTTCATCTATTGAGGTATTGCATTGGCCAAAAAGTTTAGTTAGTTTTTTTGTACAGTGTTTCTAGTAGTAATTAGTTGTCTTAAACTTCATCCAAAACAGTTTTATTAAGACTGTATTGTGTGACAGCTGTCATATCATCATACATAAAAATAAAACGCCTTATCAAAAACTGGTAATTTTTTGTGCAGCCATTTTAATATTAAGATGGAAGAAGACATGAAGCATTTTGGTGTAGTATACACTTTATTGTTTTAAGAAAGGCCAAAATGCAACTGAAACACATAAAGATTTGTGCAGTATATGGAGAAAGTGCTATATCTTATGAAACATGTCAAGTACATGAAGTTTCTTGGTACTCAACATTTTGGCCAAATAATTCTTTACTGTGGGGTTGTCGTATGCATTAAATGATGACCAGCAGTGCTCTTAGCCTCTACCCACTAGAATCCAATAGTGGAGATAATTGGCATACTCAAAATATCCAAATCAGTAGTTATTTGTGAAAATGAAAAATATGTCTTTTAGTTAAGAAACTAAACAGACTTTTTGGCCAACTCAATAGAATATCATCAGTTTCTGGTAAATTTATATAAATGGTTTTGTTATTTTCTTCAGGATTACTCAGCTATATCAATGTTGGAGTAGAGGAAGCAGAAATTTAGCTTAATCAATTTTTCAGGAAGGTAATGTTATAGATCATGGAGGCAAGGGAACGAATAGTGCTGGAAAAGGAGTATGATTATTTTGAGATGGTGGTCGCTTTAATATAGCCACAATAATCCTACGTAAAACAGTCATAATTATTGATTGCATGTGTCTATTAACTTTCATTGCTCACACATCTGGGAGGTGGGAACATGACTATTCTATTAAATATTTTATTTATTATTTCCAAAAAGAGAGAAAGAGAGGAAGGTAGTGAGGCAGAGAAGGAGAGAAACAGAAACACCAATGTATGGTTGACTTTCACCCTCCTCCAGCTACAGACCTGGCTGGAGAACTGGCTTGCAACCTGGTTATGTGCCTTAGCTGGGGAATTGAGCCAGCGATTTTTGGGTTCACAGGCTGGCACCTTATCCACTGTGCTACGACAGAGCAGAATGTGACTATTCTAATCTTGGCTGAGCTCCTGGGGTTTGCTAGCTACCAGCTGACTCTGGATGCTCTTAGTTGGAATGACAGAATCAAAGTATAGAGGCAAAACCAAGTCATATGGCAGAATGTGGACACAAAGCAGGTAACGAATAGGGACCATTTCTATAATCTACCACAGCAGATGTCAATGGATTATTATTAGCACCTTAGAAATCATATGGGAATAAATACTCTGCATATAGAACAAAATGTGTTAAAACTACAGCATTTTTTCTTTAATATGCTGGATATTACTGTTGCTGCTAGCTAAATGAAGTTTACTCTCCATAAACAATTCCAAGTGTCTAGAACAAGAGATACTAATTTTTCTGTATTTTTTCTGACCCATGTTTTATAGATATCTTTTATGGATCTTAATCATAATTAGTTAAGCATTTTCAAGATATAAAATATAAAGGTTAAAATTAAATTCTGCCTCAATAAAATCATTATTGGTATTGTTTCCTTCATGACATTTATTTTTTTTTTAAGTGTAAAAACACTTGCAAAATAACTTTGCATTTTGTCTCCCTATAAAAGTGGCTGGAGTGAACTTTTTCTCAATTCAAGCTAAATTGCTAATTAGTTCAAGGTCTTCCAGAGATGTAATCTTAGAACATTCTGTGAGCAAATGTTTATTGAAATAGTAGTAGTTGGTCTTAGATTTATTGAGTGGGAGGGAAGTTTAGAGAATTTTAATATGTCAGAAAGATGGTATTTGAAGCAGTTGCTACCTAACAAAAAACACCAATATCCCTTTTTTTCTAGAGTTTCTAGTGTGCTGTTTCATCTTGGCACATTCTTTTCGCTTTCATAAGCACATTTAATGTCTCCACAACTGACACTTTTCCAGGGACTCAATCATATGCTCTTGTTACATTTTACCATTATTTTCTGTTATGAAAATTATTTGTAATTTCTGGTGTGGTGATTTGACTTGCTGTTAGGAAAATTATTTGTAATTTCCAGTGTGGTGATTTGACTTGCTATCTTCCCCTGTTACTGTGGGAGAGTGATGTGGGCAAGACTCTGAGAACCTTCTCTCTGCTGGAATCTTAGCCTCTGGCATAGAGTGGGTGCTCACTGGTTCTGCTGCATGAACAAGTGAATGAGACAATCTTTGCCAGGACAAAACAGTTCCTGCCTGGAGTTATCTGAAGCATTCTAGGGCATAGTTTGCTGCCTCTAGATATTTCTCTGGCCAGATCCCACAACAATTTCTCTCACATTAAGTTTTGGAACCAGGAGGTTCCAGAGCAGGAGGCTAACTGCTCACATGTTTTTGAAAGCAATGTGAATTTTTTTATCAGGCCCTATTTATTTTCTTCTTTTTCATCTCCTCTTGCTTTGCCAAAATGGAAACTGGAAGCCCCATTGAATTATTGCTTCCCATTCTTCAGTTTCAGTTCTGGAGAGCCAAGTTAAAATAGTATAGTAGTCATTTACATTTTTAAGGTTCTGAACCTGGGAGCCTGCCATTTTATGAGACCTTGACTTCAAGTCCTAAGCTCCCTGCCTGCCTCTTAGTCCCTGCCCAATTTCAGGATGGACACATAGCTCTGCATTACAGGGCCCTGGAAAACACCCATGTGATCAACACAGCTTAGGATCAATGTTAAAACCCAAAGTGTCAAGGACTTTTCTTTGATTTTTACCCTTCCTTTGCAAGGGAAAGAAAAACACCTCCATGTGCTCTATCAAACAATATATTTTTCAGTTGACATACTTTAAAAAAAGATAAAAGAATCACCTCTTTACATAGCCTCTTAGCTTATAGAATGACCTTTTAAATGTCCATCCTTTTGATGATTTCGGGGACACATAGCTATCCTGACAGCTTTCTCAGTCCTCAGGTATTTCTTTACTCACTTGCCCCTAGAACTGGCCTCAGCCTTTGTGGAACCTTGAATGAGCATACCCTTAAGCTTCATGAGAGTCTCTAGCTACACATGCATTCAAACAACTATCCTTATAGTTGTTCTGCCTCTGAAGTCTGAAATCAGCTATTGACAGGTGTGCAATATTAAATCATGAGTAACTCTCCCAGGTATTCAAGCCTGGAAATAAATAGAAGCAAATAAGATATACTGGCTTTTGAGGCAAAAATGAAAACATTATCTTTCAGCAATACTAGATCCTGTTTGGGTGTTTTCCAGGACATTCATGAATGATCTGAAGAAGGCCAAGCAATTTCAGGTCTGCATGATTTATTTTCTGACATTTGTAAAATGTGATCATCATCATCCAAATAGGTGAGTCTGTTGAGACTCCCTTTAAGGCCACAGGTGGCAAACACAAAGCCCAAGGGCCAAATCTGGCCCTCCACCTTGTTTTATATGGCCCTGACCCTTTGATCTGGCACCTGGTTTCTACCCAGCTCACTTAACTGTTAAGGAGCAGTTACATTTATACAGTCCTAAAATTACATTTGGCCCCATGAAGGCAACCTTGAGGTTTATGGTGCCCCTGGTGAAAATGAGTTTGACATCCCATAGAGTCTAAGCTATAATTGAGCAAAGGGAATGGGATGGAAGGTTTGTATTCCTGTTCCTCAACTTATTTTCTTTTTTAAAAATTTAATCTTTATTGTGTTTTTTCCATTACCAGTTAGTCCCCTTTACCATTTCCCAGCAATCCCTGTGCTGTTGTCTATGTCCATGAATCATTTTTCCTTTTTGTTCAATTCCTCCATCCCCCACTCCTGTCATTCTGCCCTTCATCTATGAATCTGTGCCCATTTTTCTTGTTAGTTGCTTGTTCATTAGATTCCACATATAAGTAAAATCATGTTCTCCAGTTACATCCATACCATCAAAAAGGGTAAATTTTCTTCTTTTTTATGGCTGAGTAGTATTCCATTCTGTAGATATACCATAGTTATTTTTATCCACTCATTTATTGATGTCCATTAATAAATGGGCTGCTTCCATATTTTGATGATTATAAGTAATGCTTCAATGAACACAGGTGTGATTATGTTATTTCAAATTGGTGTTTTGGATTCCTTCAGATACATTCCTAAAAGTGGGATCCCTGGGTCAAATAGCAGATCCAGTTTTAATTTTTTGAGACATCTCCATACTGCTCTACACAGTACCTGCACCAATCTGCATTCCCACTAACAGTACACTAGGGTTTCTCCTCACCCTTGCCAACACTTGTTTATTTATTGATGATATTAATTCCAACAGGTATGAGATATCTCATTGTGATTTTAAGTTGCACTTCTCCGCTGACTAGTAGCATTGAGCATTTTTTCATATGTCTATAGGCTATCTGTATGTCCTCTTTGGAGAAGTGTCTATTCATGTCCTTTGCCCATTTTTTAATTGGGTTGCTTAGCTTTTTGGTGTTGAGTTTTGTAAGTTCTTTATAAATTTTAGATATTAACCCTTTATCAGATGTATCAGTGTGTATGTTCCCCCATTCTGAGTTGTCTTTCTTTTATTGATAATTTTCTTTTGTTCAATTATTTCAGAGATAATACCTGTATGAAGGATCACAGTTTGTCTCTCAATAGTTCTTTTAGGTAAACATGTATTCCATGAAAAAAGTGGCTTGTTCAGCTCACAATTGAATGATTGCACAAGGGCTTTACCCTCTTTGGTATACATAAAAAGTGTTTATGTGTACTTCCTATTTTGTCACACTAAATATTAAAGACATGCACTCATAACTTGAGACTTAATTAGGTTATATTTATCTTTATCACACTGAGCACATTCTTAAATTCTTGTGTGATGCTATCTTACTGTGATTATGTCAATGAAGATTACAATAGGTGATCACCAGTACTGTTTGCAGTCTTAGTTCTTGAAAAGATGTCAGCAGTTCCATCACTGCTTTTGCATCATCCATACCAGTGTCTACAGAATTAAAAAGGTAAATAATGTCTTAGTGTTATTTTGAAAATAGTTTTGACCATATGACTTCCCTCACCCCTGAAAGAATCGAAGCCCTCAAGAATCTGTGGATCACACTATACTAAGAATTTTCCTGTGATTTATATTTATTACATTTTTAGTTCTCACGATAATCTCTGAGATCCAGAGGGTGCCTTTCCAAGGTCACTCAGCTGGGACATGGCAAAGGCACACATTTCTGTCCAATTTTCCCAGCACCATTTATTGAATAGACTACCTTTAGTCCATTGTATGTACTTGCTTCCTCTGTTAAGTATTAATTAACAACAAATGGGTGGTTTCTTTCTGGTCTCTCTGTTCTGTTCTATTGATCTGTGTCTGTTTTTCTGCCAGTACCATGCTATTTTCACAACTGTAACCTTATAATATAGTTTCATATTAGGTATTTTTCCACTTTGTTTTTCTTTCTCAGGTGGGGCCTTTTGTGGTTCCATATAAACTTTTGAAATGCTTTTTCTAGTTCAGTAAAATACATCATTTGAACCTTGGTAGAAATTGTGTTGAATCTATATATTGCTTTTGGTAGCATGAACATTTTAATGATGTTAACTCTTCCTATTAATGAACACAGTATGTATGTAATTCCACTTATTTATGTCTTCCATTTCTTCAATGTCTTATAATTTTCCAAGTACAGGTCTTTTACATACTTAATTAGGTTTATTCCTACTTATATATTATTTTGTAGCAATTGTGAATAGGCTTCTTAATTTCCCTTTCCATTAGTCAGATTTGGCATATAAAAATGCAATTTATTTATGAATATTAATTTTATATCCTGCTATTTTGCTGACCCCAACCCACAGTAAAATCCCCTGGTGCCTCAGATAAAAGAACACCATCCCAAATAGTTCTTGTGTAAAAGGAAGAAGATCTGGTCAGTGGATCAAGGCCAAAGGCCCAGTTCTTTGTTCCCAAAAATCTTTTATTGAAAGAGGTAAACTTGAAGGTATGTGTGTAGCTTGTCAATCAATGCTAATCAATGCTAATTACAGAGAAACAGAAAAACTAGTAAGAGGGCAGAGAAATCTCACTCAGGTCAGGATGTGCATTCAAATTTCAAAAACTTCTGCTATTGACACAACAAAAGATCAGGCAAGGTGAGAAAACAGGACAGGCTTCACAGTATCTAAAGTATTTTCCCCATGACCTAGTTCTCTTCCCCCAGGGCCACTGGTTTTAACAGGGAAAAATGTGTGTACACAGCATTTGAGGTCTTCTGGTTGGGATGTACAGATTTAGCCTGGCCCACACGGGACTCCCAAGTTTCTATGTTGGGGCCCAGGTGGGCCCCAACAGCTGAACTGAGTTAATTGATTAGTTCTAGTAGTTTCTTATTAAAATCTTTGGAGTTCTCTATAAACGGTATCATGTCATCTGCAAATAATGATAGTTTTACTCCCTCCTTTCCAATTTGGATGCCTTTTTTAAATTTAATTTTATTGTTGTATTACATTCATTCCATTTTACTTCCCTCCCCCCGCCCCGCTCCCAGCTCTCCTTTTCTCCACCCTCCCTATCACTCCCCATAGTCAATCTCACTGGATGCCTTTTATTCTTTTTGTCTGTTGCTGTGACTCAGACCTCCAGTACTATCCTAAATATTCCTATCTTCTTGATTTTAAAAGGAATGCTTGTTATTTTTGCACATTGAGTAAACTACTGGCAGTGGGTTTGTCATATATGATCCTTATTATGTTTAGGTATGTTCCTTCTATTCCAACTTTGCTGAGAGCTTTTATCACAAGTAGGTTTTAGATTTTATCAAATATTATTTCTGCACCTATTGATATAATCATGTGGTTTAAATCTTTTATTCTGTTTATGTCATGAATCACATTTATTGATTTGCAAATGTTTTACCAACCCTGAATTTGTGGAACAGATTCCACTTATCATGGTACATTATCTTTTTCAATTAATTTACTGTTTTTCTATTACTGTTGTCCCATTTTTCTCCCATAGTTCTCCCTTGCCTTACCCACCTGATCCCCTCTACCACTGTCAATCCCCAACCTGTTGTACATGTCCACAGTTCATTCATAATAGCTCCTTGACTATAACCTTCCTCTGTCTTCACTATTTTTCCCTCTCCCCTCTCCTCTTTGGTCACTTTCAGACTGCTACTTGTTTCCATGCTTCTTGTTCTATTTTGCTTATTTGTTTATTTGTTTGTTTTGTTCATTAGTCCCCTGTATTAGGTGAAATTATATGGTATTTGTCTTTTGCCACCTGGCTGATTTCATTAAACATAACATTTTCTAGCACTTATCCATACTGTTGCAAAAGGTAAGAATTTCTTCTTTTTTTCTGCTCTGTAGCATCCCGTTATATAAATGTACCACAGTTTTTTTATCCATTCATCCACCGATGGACACTTAGGCTGTTTTCAGCACTTGGCTATTATAAATAGTGGTTCTATGAACATAGGGTTGCATAAGTTTTCTTGAATTGGTGTTTCAGGATTCTTTGGGTATAATCCTAGCAGTGGAATTGCAGTGTCATAAGGCAATTCAATTTTTAGTTTTTTGAGGAAATTCCATATAGTTTTCCATAGTGACTGCACCAGCCTGCATTCCCACTAGCAGTGCATTAGTGTTCCCTTTTCTCCACATCCTTGCCAGCACTTACTGTTTGTTGAGAAACATCAATGTATATGTATGTTTGCCTCTCACTAGCCCCCAACTAGAGACCTGGTCCAGAAAGCAGGTATGTGTGCTGCATGGGAATCACTGGTGACCCTTTGATTCACAGGTTGGAGCTCAATCCACTGAGCCACAGCACCCAGGGCAGTTCTTGCTTTTCATTACCTTGAATATTTCATGCCACTCTCTTCTGGCCTGAAATGTTTCTGTTGAGAAATCAGATGACAATCTAATTGGTTCTTTTTTCTTGCAGTTTAGGATGCTTTCCTTGTCTTTAAGCTTTATCATTTAAATTATGATGTGCCTCAGTGCAGGCCTCTTTGGCTCCAACTTGTTTGGGCCTCTCTCAGCTTCCTGCATTTCTTCCTCTTTCCTTCACCATCTTAGGAAAGCTTTCAGTCATTATTTCTTCAAGTAGGTTCTCAAACCCTTGTTCACTTTTTTCTCTTTCAGGTATTCCCGTGGTGCATATATTGGTATATTTGTTATACTTCAAGTTGTCCAAAATGTTTCTTAACCTCTCCTCATCTTTTTTCAAAATTCTTTCCTCCTTTTTCTGCTCTACTTGGATGTTTTTATTTGCTACCTTGTCTTCCAAATCATTGATTTGATCCTCTGCTTCATTTAGCTTACTATTTATTTATTCCAGTATGTTATTTATTTCATATTACATTCTTTATGCCTGGTCCTTTTTAATGATTTCTGCTTTTTTTTTTTTTTTTTTTTAATGCTGTTGAATATCCTTATAATTATTACTCTAAACTAATTGATAAATTGCTACCCTTCATTTCATCTGATTTTTCTTCTGGATAATTCTTTGGTTCTTCAATTTAGTGTCTGTTCTTTATTGCCCATTTTGGCTAATTCTTTATAATTTCTGCCTTAGTAGTTAATTCTATAGGTGGGGCTAATGCTTCCCCTCAGGCTGATACTCTGCCTGAGAACAATGGCTTATGTAGTATGGGGAATGATAGCACAGGGATTCTGGTAGCTGTTTTTTTTTTTGTTTGTTTGTTTGTTTGTTTTTTAGTTTTTGCCAGAGCCACCAATCCCAGACTCTCCCAATCACCTCAAGTCCACTCTGCCTTCCCTCTGTTGGAGCCCAGAGTAAGTGTCTGCAAACATATTTTGTGGTTTTTTTTGTTTGTTTGTTGGCTTTTTGTTTGTTTGTTTTTAATAAGGAAGAAGAAAGGGAGAGAAACATCAATGCATGGTTGCTGTTCACCTGCCTCCAGCTACAGACCTTGCTGGAGACCTGGCTTGCAACCTGGTTATGTGCCCTGACTGGGAATTGAACCAGCAACCTTTGGGTTTGCAGGTCAGCATTTATCCAGAGCCACAAGCCAGGACTGTGTGTTGACTTTAAATATATTATTTAAATATATATTATTGTTGTTATATTACATTCATCATAATTTTCCCACTCTGCTCTCCCCTTCTCCACCCTTCTTATCCAGTGCCACAGTCAATCCCACATGTTGTTTGTGTCCATGGGTCATCCATGCTAGTTCCTTGACTAAACTATTCCCCTTCTTGTCTCCTTCTCCTCCTCTCCCATGCCAACCACTCTACACACCGAAAGTGTGTTCCCTCTATTCATGCCTCTTATTCTGTTTGTTTGTTTGTTCTTTAGTCTCCTGTATTAAGCGAGAACTTGTAATATTTAATTTTTGCTGCCTGGCTTATCTCACTAAGCATGATACTCTCCAGTTCCATCCAAATGGTAGAAGTTCTCTCTTTCTGCTGCATAGAACTCCATTATGTAAATGTACCAAAGATTTTTGAGCCATTCATCCACTGAAGGGCACTTAGGTTGTTTCCAGCACTTGGCTATTATAAATAGTACTGCTATGAACATAGGGGTGCATAAGTTCTTCTGAATCAGTGTTTCATGATTCTTTGGGTATAATCCTAGCAGTGGAATCACTGGGTCATAAGGCAGGTCTATTCTTAGTATTTTGAGGAAATTCCATACTGTCTTCCATAGTGGCTACACCAGTCTGCATTCCCACCAGCAATGCACCAGGGTTCCTTTTTTTCCACATCCTCTCCAGCACTTGTTATTTGTTGATTTGTTGATGATGGCTGTTTTGACAGGTCTCACACCTGGTGGTATCTCGTAGTTTTAATTTGCATCTTTCTGATGGCTAGTAATGTTGAGCATTATTTCACGTGCCTGAGGGCTCTTTGAATATCTTTCTTCGAGAAGTGTCTGTTCAGGTCCTTTGCCCATTTGTTAATTGGGTTGTTTGTCTCCCTGGTGTTGAGTCATATTCGCTTTCTATATATTTTGTAGATCAAACCCTTGTCTGAGGTGTCATTATCAAATATGTTTTCCCATATGGTTTGTTCACTTTTTATTTTGTTGATGTTTTCTTTGGCCGAGCACAAACTTTTTAGTTTGATGTAATCTCATTTACTTATTTGTTCTTTTATTTCCCTTGCCTTGGAAGATAATTCAGTGAAAATTTTGCTGCGTTGGATATCTGCTATATTTTTGCCTATGTTTTCCTCTAGGGCTTTTATGGTGGCTCTGCTTATGTTTAAGTCTTTTATTCATCTTGACTTTACTCTGGTGTATGGTGTAAGTTGGTGGTCTAGTTTCTTTTTTTTTTTTTTTTTTTTTTTTTTTTTTTTTTTTTTTTTTTTTTTTTTTTTTTTTTTTTTTTTTTTTTTTTTTTTTTTTTTTTTTTTTTTTTTTTTTTTTTTTTTTTTTTTTTTTTTTTTTTTGCATGTGGCTGTCCAGTTCTCCCAACACCAATTGTTGAAGAAGCTATTTGCACTCCATTTTATGTTCCTTCCCCCTTTATCAAATATAGTTGCCTATAGAGTCCTGGGTTTGTTTCTGGGATCTCTATTCTGTTTCATTCATCTGTTTGTCTGTTCTTGTGCCAGTACCAGACTGTTTTGGTTACTGTGGCTTTGTAATATATCATATATCTGGTATTGTGATTCCTCCTACTTTGTTCTTTCTCAGGATTGCTATAGCTATTTAGGGTTGTTTTATACTGCATATGAATTTTTAAGTGTTTGTTCTAATTCTGTGAAATATGATGTTGGTATTTTAATAGGGATTGCATTGAATCTATAGATGGCTTTGGGTAGTATGGACATTTTAATGATGTTAATTCTTCCCAACCATGAACATGGTATGTGCTTCCATTTATTTTATTGTTCTTAATTTTTTTCTTCAGTGTTCCATAAGTTTCTGAGTACAAGTCCTTTACTTCCTTGGTTAAGTTTATTCCTAAGTACTTTATTTTTCTTGTTGCTGTGGTAAATGGGATTTGTTTTCTAGCTTTTATATCTCATGTTTCATTGTGGGTATATAAAAATGCCTTTGATTTCTGAATATTGACTTTGTGTCCCACTATTTTGCCAAATTCAGTTATTAGGTGGAGTAGTTTTTTTAGTGGAATCTATTGGGTTTTGTATGTACACTATCATGTCATCTGCAAATAATGACAGTTTTACTTTCTTCTTTCCAATTTGGGTATGTTTGATTACTTTTTCTTGTCTGATTGCTGTGGCGCAACCTTCCAAGGCTATGTTGAATAGAAGTGGAGAGAGTGGATACCCTTGCCTTGTTCCTGATCTCAAGGAAAATGCTTTCAGTTTTTGCACATGGAGCATGATGTTAGCTTCAGGTTTCTCTTATATGGCCTCTATTATGTTGAGGTATGTTCCCTTTTTTCCCATCTTGCTGAGGGCTTTTATCATAAAAGAGTGCTGTACTTTATCGAATGCTTTTTCAGCATCTAGTTATATGATCATATGGCTTATGTCTTTCATTTTGTTTATGTAGTGTATTACATTTATTGATTTGTGAATATTGAACCATCCTTGCATCCTTGGGGCGAATCCCACTTGGCCATCTGTATAATTTTTTAAATATATTGCTGGATCCACTTTGCCAATATTTTGTTGAGAATTTTCACATCTAAGTTCATCAGAGATATTGACCTATAGTTTTTTGTTGTCTTTTTTTTTTT
>PVIW01016907.1:0-15387 GCA_004026585.1 Noctilio leporinus | reverse complement strand
AAAAAAAAAAAAAAAAAAAAAAAAAAAAAAGATAAATTGTGCTACTATGAACATAGGGAGATATATGTGTTTGGAGATTCTTAGGATATATTCCCAAAAGTAGAATCACTTGGGTGAAGAGGCAGTTCCATTATAATTTTCTTTTTAGGAAACTCCACACTATTTTCCACAGTGGCTACAACAGTCTATATTTCCACCAACAGTGCACTACGGATCTTTTCTCTACATCCTCACCAGCACTTGTTTGTTGATACATTGATAACCTATCTGACCAATGTGAGGTAGTATGTCACTTTGGTTTTAATTTGCATCTCTCTGATGATTAGTGATGAGCATTTTTCACATGCCTATTGGCCATCTGTATGTCTTCTTTCGAGAAGTGTCTATGTTCATTGTCCTTTATTTATTTATAAAGATTTTATTTATTATTTTCAGAGAGCTATAGAGGGGAAGGGAAAGAGGGAGAGAGACATCAATGTATGGTTGCTTTTCACCTGCCTCCAGCTATGGACCTGGCTGGAGACCTGGCCTGCAACCTGGTTAAGTGCCCTGGCTGGGAATCAAACTCGTAACTTTTGGGTTTCCAGGCTGGTGCCTTATCCACTGTGCCACCAGCCTGGGAACATTGACCATTTTTAATTGGATTGTTTGTCTTCCTGGTGTTGAGTTGTGTAAATTCATGACATATTTGAAAAATTAACCCCTTATCAGATGTATCATTGGCAAATATGTCCTTTCATATGGTGGATTCCATTTTTATTTTGTTGATGGTCTCTTTTATTATTTATTGTATTATAGTTTTCCCAATTTTCCCCCTTTGCTCCCCACTACTCTACCCACCCCTTCCTCCCTCAGTCAATTCCCACTTCATTGTCCATTCCCATAAGTCATTCATACATGTTCCTCAACTAATCCCTTCCCCTTCCTTCTGCCATTACCCTTTCCCCTCCTCCCCTCTTACAGCTATCAATCTGTTCCACATTTCCATGTCTCTGGTTCTATTTTGTTCTTTAAAATTTTTTTAAATATGGGGGAAAAGTGAAACAATTGTAATTCAACAACAATAAATTAATTTAAAACTTTGAAATATGTATTTTGATTTTAGAGAGAGAGGAAGGGGCAGAGAGAGAGAGAGAGAGAGAGAGAGAGAGAGAAACATTGATATGAGATAGAAACATTGATTGTTTTCTTCCCATTCTTGCCCTGACCAAGGATCAAATCACCAAGTTTTTGATGTAAAGGATAATGCTCAACCAACTCAGCCGCACTGGCCAGGGCTATTGATGGTTTCTTTTGCTGTGCAGAAGGTTTTTAGCTTGATGTAGTACTACTTGTTTATTTTTTCCTCTGCTTCCCTGGCTCTAGGAGAGATATTTGCAAAAATATTGCTATGAGAGGTGTTTGAGATTTTATTGCCTACATTTTCTTCTAGGATTTTATGGTTTCACAACTTATATCTAAGTCTTTTATTTATTTTGAGTTTATTGTTTTTAAAATTTTATATATAGCTGTTTACAAGAGGCACATCTCAAAACTGAACATATGGACAAAATATGAAAGTTAAAGGCTTAAATAAAAGATCATAATGGTGATGATAAGAATTCAAAGTGAAAGCTGTTAAATTCATTAAAAATATGTTATAAATTAAATGAACATTTTTACAACAGAATACGTTTACAATTCCAAACTCTAAGTTGGAAATCTGGAGGGGGAGAGCGGGTAGGGTTGGAAAAAAAAGTTGGAAATCTGGATATTGATTTTTTACAAAAAGTGATGCCAAAATATACTCAAGAAGGAACAGAAAACATAAATAGAACACAAAAGGAGTTGCAAAAGTTTCCAAAGAAATATAAGGAGACTTGTATAAGGGTGTCCATTGTCTCTGTATGTGTCATATTAAAATATTGGTTCCTTAAGGGAGATTGGGTAAATACTCTTTGGTATAGTTACACTAATATGAATAGACAAGAGATAATGTATTACATGGGTATGTATCATATATATTTCTGTAAAAAAGTATAAAAAATATATAATGATGTAATTTGCATAAAATGTTATATGAAAAATTACACATATTCTTTGTATTGTTTAAATTGATGCTGCACTTTCATTTTTTTGCATGTAGCCATCCAGTTTTCCCAACATCATTTATTTAAAAAATTGTCTTTACTCCATTGTATACACTTGCCTTCTCGTCAAATGTTAATTGAACATAAAGGTGTGGGTTTATTTCTAGGCTCTCTGTTCTGTTCCATTGATCTGTTATATATATGCTTGTTCTTATGCCAGTACCAGACTGTTTTGATTACAGTGGCTTTGTAGTATAGTTTGATACCAGGTATTGTGATATCTCCAACTTTGTTCTTTCTCAAGACTGCTGAGGCTATTCTTGGTCTTTTGTGGTTCCATATACATTTTTGGAATATTTCTAGATCTGTGAAATATGTCATTGGAATCTTAGTAAGACTTGCATTAAATCTATAGATTACTTTGGTTGGTATGGACTTTTAATGATGCTAATTATTTCAATCCAAGAACTCAGTATATGTATCTACTTATTTGTATCTTCCTCAATTTCTTTCTTCATTGTTCTATAGTTTTCTGAGTATAGGTCTTTTACCTCCTTGGTTAAATTTATTCCTAGTTACCTCATAATTTTTGTTGCTATGGTAAATGAGGTTGTTTTCTTAGTTTATTTTTCTAATAGTTTATTATTGGCATATAAAATGCTACCAATTTCTGAATATTAATTTTGTATCCTGCTTCTTTGATCTAGTAATTTTCTGATGGAGTCTTTAGGATTATCTATGTACAATATCATGTCATCTGTGAATAATGACAATTTTACTGCCTCCTTTCCAATTTGGATGCATTGTATTCCTTTTTCTGATTGCTGTGGATAGGACTTCCAGTACTATGCTGAATAACAGTGGTGAAAGCAGACATATTTGGCTTGTTCCTGATCTAAAGGGAAATACTTTTAGTATTTGCCCATTGAGTATGATGTTGGCTGTGGGTTTGTCATATATGGCCCTTGTTATGTTGAGGTATAATCCCCACGTTCCCAATTTGCTGAGAGTTTTTATCATAAATAGGTGCTGAATTTTTCAAATGTTTTTATCTGTTGATATGATCATGTGATTTTTACCTTTCATTTTGTTTATGTGATGAATCACATTTATTGATTTGTGAATATTGTACCAACCTTGCATCCATAGAATAAATCTAACTTGATTATTGTGTTTAATATTTTTAATGTATTACTGTGCCCAGTTTGCTCATGTTTTCTTGAGGATTTCAGCATCTATGTTCATCAGGGGATATTGCTTATAATTTTCTTCTGTGTAGTGTTTATCTGGTTTTGGAATTAAGATAATGCTGGTCTCATAAAATGAGTTTGGAAGTCTTCCCCCTTCTTGAATTTTTTGGGGAATAGTTTGAGAAAGAATGCTTGGTAAAATCTGCCTGTGATGCCATCCAGTCCCAGAGTTTCTTAGTTGGGAGTTGGGTTTTGTTTTGCTTTTAAGATTATATTTATTTATATTTAGAGAGTGAGAAAGAAAGGGAAAGAGAGAAAGGGAGAAATATATGGATGTGTCAGAAAAACAATAATTGGTTGCTTCTTGTATGCCACCAGCCAGAGACCTGGCCACAACCCAGACTTATGCCCTGACTGGGAATCAAACTGGTGATCTTTCAGTTAGTGGGAGATTGCTCAACTCACTGAGCCACACCATTTAGGGCTGTTTGCTGTGAGTTTTTTAAACTACAGTTTCAATTTTATTAGTTGGCCTATTCATATTTTTTATTCTTTCGGATTAAGTTTTAGATGACTTTAAGCTTCTAGAAATTTATGTGTTTCACATAGGTTATCCAATTTCTTGGCATTTAGTTGTCCATAATAATTTCTTACAATCCTTTGTATTTCCATGATGTCAGTTAGTACTTCTCCTCTTTCATTAAAAAAAAAAAAAAAAAAAAAAAGATTTTATTATTTTTCAGAGAGAATGTAAGGGAGAGAAGCAGAGAGGGAGAGAGACATCAATGTATGGCTGCCTTTCATCTGCTTCCAGCTACGGACCTGGCTGGAGACTTGGCTTGCAACCTGGTTATGTTGCCCAGGCTGGGAATCAAACCAGTGACCTTTGGGTTTGCAGGTTGGTGCCTTATCCACTGTGCCACCAGCCAGGGCCTCCTGTTTCATTTTTTATCTTATTTATTTGTGTTTTCTATTTTTTCTCTTTCTTTCTTTCTTTTTTCTTTCCTTCTTTTCTTTTTCTTTCCTTCTTTTCTTTTCTCTTTTTCTTTTCTTTCTTTTTCTTTTTTTAAAGATTTTATTTCATTATTTCCAGAAAGAGGGGAAGGGAGAGAGGCAGAGAGGGAGAGAGACATCAATGTATGGTTGCTTTTCACCTGCCTCCAGCCACAGACCTGGCTGGAGACCTGGTTAGCAACCTGGTTATGTACCCTGTCTGGGGAATCGAACCTGCAACCTTTGGGTTTGCAGGCCGGCGCCTTATCCACTGTGCTACCAGCCAGGGCCTCTTTTTTTCTCTTTCTTTCTTTCTTTCTTTCTTTCTTTCTTTTATGAGTCTGGTTAAGGTTCATCACTTATTTATCTTTTCAAAGGACCAGCTATTGGTTTCATTGATTTTTTTCTGTTTCTTCTTAGTGTCTATATAATTTATTTCTGCTGTGATCTTTAATATTGCCTCCCTTCTACTTACTCTGAACTTTGTGTTTTTGTTCTTTTTCTAATTTTTTTAAGTGTAGGATAAGATTATTTGAGATTTTTCTTGCTTCTAGATGTAGAACTGTAATGCTATTTCCTCTCAAGACTGTTTCTATTGGCTCTCATAGATTTTGGGTTGTTGTGTGTTCATTTTTATTTGTTTCCAGGTAACTTTTGATTTCTTCCTTGACCTCATTGTTAACCCATTCGTTGTTTAATAATATGTTGTTTAGCTTCCATTTGCTTGAATGTTTTTCAGTTTTTTATAATTGATTTCTACTTTCACACTATTATCTAAGATGATTGATATGATTTCAATTTTCTTGAATTTGTTAACTTATTTTGTGTTATAACATGTGATCTTTCTTTGAGAATATTCCATGTGCACCTGAGAAGAATGTATATTCTGCTTCTATGGAATGAAATATTTTATAAATATCAATGAAGTATTTCAAATTCAGTGTGTCATTTAATATCACTATTACCTTGCTGATTTTTGGGAGGTCTGGAAGATCTATCTATTGATGACAGTGGTGTCTTAAAAGTACCTACTATGATTATATTGGTATCAATCTCTCCCTTAATGCCCACCAAGCTTTTCCTTATATATTTAGGTTCTCCTATTTTGGGTGAATAGGAGCACCTGACTCAGAGGTGTTGCATCTCTCATTAACACTTTACAGAATGCTTTCATACACATCTGAGGCCTTCTTGATTGAAAATCCAATACCAGCAATTGCAAAGATGGATCTCCTATGATTTATAAGAGCTATACCCTCTTACTGGATTGATCCCTTTTGGTATTATATAGTAATCTTCTTTGTGTTACGTTATGATCTTTTTTTGAAGACTATTTTGTCAGATATAAGTATGGCAACCCCAGATATTTTTTGTTTTCATTTTCATGAATTTTTTTTCCCATCCCTTCAGTTTCAATCTGTATGTATCTTTTGTTCTGAGGTGGGTCTCTTGTAAACAACATATACTGTACAGGTCATGTTTTCTTATCCATTCAAGCTGATTATATTGTTATCTCAAGTCAGTTATTAGAAAAGAAGGAGAGAATCAAAATCAACTTGATGACTAGCATTTCTACTATAGTGGCAACCCATCAAAACCAGGTCTACTGATCCAATACAATGCTCTTTTATATATTTATATAGGCCTGACTCTTTGATTTGATGTGACAAGGTTGAGAGAATCAGGGTAAATTTTATGGAGGAAATCATATTTGGGTTGTATCTGCATTCATTGTTAGAAGCAAGGATTTAGGGAGTGCTTCGAAGCGGAGGCAATCAGATGGTCATAGACTGGGAGGTGAGGGGTAGATGAGAGAGAAAATGTGGCTTAGGTTGACTGGGGTCGAGGGTGGGTAATGGAGGCTGACAGGATCCCAGTCTTCCAGTAAGTGGGTTTGTAAAGCATAGTTTCTCACAGCCCCTGCCTTAAGGACATTATTTGCCTGGGGAACCCTTACCCCCACCCCCCCATATATATACAAATTCTGGAATAGCAGGGTTAGAATACGCAAGAAGATGGAGAAGATAATCATTTATGTAGAGAGCTAGGCCAGCTTAAAAAGTTAGCTTGCACTTGCCTGTTTAGGGTTCCTAGTGTCTATCCTTTGGGTTTGGAATTGTTTTTTTATACTTTGCTGTATATTGGAATCACCTGGAATTATATTTAGCAAATACTGCTCCTGACCCTAGAAATTTTTATTTGATTGGTGTGGGGTGTCACCTGGACATCTGTATTTGGCAAAGCTCCCTAGGTAGTTGGACCATTTAACCAAATTTAGGACTCACTGGGTTAAGGCATTGAGGACTAAATGTTAACAAAAATGAATTATATTTGACACAATTATACTGTTATTGCATATATCATTATATATAATAGTATATATTATCATTATCAGTACAATTTCCCATCAGCTTCCACAAAGGAGGGTAGGTGACCTGAGATGCAGTGTCATAGCCACCTTGTCTGTACAACTGCATAACCCAGAGGTTTTCACACAGCAAGGAAGTCACCTCTGTCCTTGCTAGAGGGTGCCATATTTGGCAATGTCTGACTGGGGGTGAGGCATCTCCCATTAGCACTTTCACAGAATGCTTTCACACACATCTGAGGCCTTCTGGTTGAAAATCTAACACTAGCAATTGGAAGGATGGATATCCCATGAATGAAAAAGTACTTATAGTTAAATCTCTTTTCCATACTCCTTTGCAAGTAGCTTCCTGCCTCTTCTGGCAGAGGGGCAGGATTCACGGAGGAGAAGCACAACCACCTGTGTAAATTAAGTCCTCATCAGTAAAATTTGTAACACCCAGTGTTAAGGTTCCCTAGGTTCAAAGTTGTAGCAGATAAGGATACAATTAACCTGAGAACCTGCTTACTGGGGTTTTGTGGGGGAAGAGTGTGGGTGAGGCGTTCATGAAGGCCACAGTCCTGCTCAGTTTGCAAATGGAAGGGGAGGCCTGCCAGCCTCCTCCTCCTTAATGTTTAGGGTGTTTAGATGAAATTGTTTCTACTGTCAAAATGGAGATTGACAATTTGAAGACCTGATAGTCCTTGTTGGTTGATTGAATTTATTTATAAGCCACAATTTGGAACATAATTAGAGGCAGCTTATAAAAAAGGCACAATACTTAAAAAAAAAAAAAAAAAAAGGTACAGCATGATGCCTAAACTGTTTGGTTTAGTGAAAGTTGAAGTAAAAAAACATTTCATATTTCAAGATCTCCTCATCAAATTCTCACCATAGCAATAATTCCAGAGTCCACCCAGAGTGGGATGATCTAGTCCAGTTATTGCAAGAGAAGACTGAACAAGAGAGATTTGCTGCTATAGCAGTCCTCTTTTCCCAAAGTATTTTCCATTCATGGGAAGTGGATAAGAAGAGTAAAAGATTAGATTTAGGGAGAGGAAGGAAGACTACTGTTGGTCTGTAGCTAGAGGCTTTTATTACCCCAGCTAGGGCTGGGTTTGCTGAAGAAAGAGATCTACCTATGAAGGTAAAGGTCTAAAGGTTAATAATCTGGATACAACAAAAGTTTTCAAATTTTATTTTATTGTTTTTCAATTACAGTCATCCCATTCCACTTCCCCCATTGCTCTCCCATGCCCTGCCCTCCCACCCCTGATCCCACAGTCAATCCCCACTTTGTTGTCCATGTCCATGGGTCCTTCATAATGACACTCTCACTAAAGGTGAGTAAGTCAGAGAAAGTGAGAAAAAAGGGAGGCAGTTGGAGGACAGGAATGACTTTCAAGACACAATTCTGGATGATTTAAAAGAAGATACAAGTTAAGTAAACAGTAAAGTAAAAAGGTTTAATATTTACCTAATTTTAACTATATGCTATACACTGTTATAAATGTTTTACATGTATGAACTCGTTTATTCTCTCAATAATATTGTGAGATAGGTACCAGTATTATCACCCCCATTTTTTACTTGAAGAAATTACAGGCAAAAATGGTTAACTAATTTGCTCAAGATCAAATGCTAGAAATTATTGGAATCCAAATTTGATTCTAGGAAGGCTAGTTCCAGGCCCCATTGTCTTAACGAGTGGTGTTCAAAGTGTGGCTCCTGGACCAACAGCATCAGCAGCATCTGATAACTCATTAGAAATGCAAACTCTGAACACTTCCTGCAGATATGCTGGCTTAGTTACTCTGAGCTGGAAGCCAGCAATTTGAAATTTGATATAACTGATGCTGTCTATCTGTCTGTTTCTTTCTGTCTCCCGACTTGGGAGTTTTTGTTGTTGCTGCAAAACCCAAAACAGAATTTGCTTCTTGTCTCAGAACAAGCTACTGAGGTGTCAAGTATTTCTTATGCTGCTTGCCATCTCTTTCATTCAGCTGGGAAAGTTTCTCCACTTTTAAGGACTTATGTGATTAAATTGGGTTTACCTAGATAAACCTACATTATCTTCCTATCTTAAGGGACACATCCTTAACCACATCTGCAAAACTACTTTTGCCATGTAGGGTAATATATTCACTGATACCAGGGATTAGAATGTGAATATATTCAGGAGGCTGTTTTTCCATTTACCATAGTTTATAAGTTTGTTCCACATGCTTCTAATTTTTTCACTGCTTCTGCAAATAAGTCTGTGTTCATGTGTGTAGATAGCTCTATGTATTTTCTTTGTGTGTGTGTATGTTTTTAATTAAACAAGTGTCTTACTAGGCATTTTGTTTTGCAATTTGCTTTTTATTCACTTAACAATATATCATTGGCACCTTTCCAAATCACTACATACAGCTCTGCCTCATTCTTTGGAATGGCTTCCTAGTGTTCTGGATATTTGCTCACCATTTCTTTAACATGCTGTCATTAATGGATATGTGAGCAGTTTCTAATTTTCATTCTTTTTAAAAAAGATTTTGTTTTATTATTTCTAGAGAGAGGGGAAGGGAAAGAGGCACAGAGGAAGAGAGACATCAATGAATGGTTACCTTTCACCTGCCTCCAGCTACAGACCTGGCTAGAGACCAGGCTTGCAACCTGGTTATGTGCTCTGGCTGGGAATTGACCTTTGGGTTTGCAGGCCAGGACCATATCCACTGTGCCACCAGCCAGGGCTTAATTTTTATTCTTAAAGTACAGGGACAGTGACTATCAATGTACGTTGCTGCACTTTTGACCTCCTATATTCTGTCCTCCACATAGCAGCCAGTGTATGCTCATTTTAAAATATAAACCTACCCCATACGGGGAACATGGCGGCAGCTAGGGCCTGGTGGTGGGGATTCATGGGGCCATGGCCATACCCAGGGTGGCTGGGTAACCCTCTATGCTGTTGCTGCCAGCAAGGAGGGAAAGCTCTGCAGCTGACAAGCTCTACCCACTGTCAGACCAAAGAATGATGGGGTCCACAAACAGCTCTCAGGCTTTGAAAAGTATGTGGCTGAAATCCTGCCCAAGTATGTCCAACAAATGTGGGTGTCTTGCTTCAGTGAGTTAGAGACCTGTATCCATCCTGATGGAGTCATTCCAGTGCTGACTTTACTCAGGGATCACATCAATGCACAGTTGAAATCCTTGGCTAACTTGACAGCAGTGGATGTCCCCATCCTGCAGAACCCATTTTGAGATTGTTTACAACCTTCTCTCTCTGCTCTTCAACTCCCGGATCCGAGTGAAGACCTATACTGATGAGCTGACACCCATTGAGTGTAGGTTGTTATAAGTAAAAATGAGTCACAGAATTCTGGCAGTAAAGAATCACATTTTTCCCTTACAGAGGATGGTGCCAAAGGCTTGATGATAAGGGAGTTCATTTCCACCTTGCTTTCCTCAATTTGAGAGCAGGAGGGCATTTCTCTTGCAGTATTTTGTGTGTGTATATATACTGCAAAATCTTGCAGTATTTTGTGTGTGTGTGTGTGTGTGTATATATATATATATATATATATATATATATATATATATATATATAAACATTATATGCACCTATTCAATACTTTTCAACACCTTCCCATCTCACTTCCTTACCATGGTCTACCAGAGCTGTCAGGATATGGTTACCTGTCACTTCCATCACCTCTATTCTTTACTTCATTCTAGCCACAGCTACCTTTCCTTAAACACATCAAGCCCCTTTCTGCCTCAGAACCTTTGGATTTTCTGTGGCTCACTTCCTGACTTGCTTTAATTCTCTCTTACATGCCACTGTATTGGAGAAGTGTTCTCTGACTGTCCACTAAACAAACAATGGCATCCATACTTTCCTCTGTAACTTTGCTCCCCTTATCCTGCTTTCTCTTTTTTGTTATGTATTATTTGATACATATGAAATGCATGCAATATAATGCATGTCATGCATATTTATGTTGTGAATGATTATAAAGAAGGCAATAAAATGCACACAACAGTACTTCATTTTTCTATCAGAGCACTTATCACTATGTGATATAATTTTTGTGGTCTTACTCCCTACTGAAATGTAAGAACCCTATGAAACTGCAAATCTGAGTTGTTCACAGCTGTCTTTTCAGTATCCAGTTCAGTGTCTGGCACACAGTAGGTGTTTGGCATGTGTTGAACAAATACATTTGTAAAGATAGATTATTGTAAGTAATTTCTAGGTCAAAGGAATTTCAAATTATCCTTTGAAAGATCATGCTACTGTACACACTTTCACCAATAGTATATTATTTTCATGTTAATAACTTTTATGTGAGATCGTATTTTTAAAATATGTAGGTTGTTATAAGTAAAAATGAGTCACAGAATTCTGGCAGTAAAGAATCACATTTTTCCCTTACAGAGGATGGTGCCAAAAGCTTGATGATAGGGGAGTTCATTTCCACCTTGCTTTCCTCAATTTGAGAGCAGGAGGGCACTTCTCTTGCAGTATTTTGTAGCCAAAAGACAAGGTAAGAACAAGGCAAGGGGAGAGAATATGTTTCTGTCTATTAAAAAGATTAGAGGTTAAATGTAATCAGATGAAATACTCTCTTTTCAGGGAACCCTTCTCACACTGGTCTACATAATATTGAACCCCCATCTCATTAATTTTTATCAATTATATTGAGGCTTCATTTACATAAAATAAAATTCACAAATTTTAACAGGTTGAATATTTATTTATTATTTCCTTGCCTGAGGACATTTTTTCATTGCTTTTAGAGAAAGAGAGTAAAGGAGAGAGGAAGGGAGAGAGAGAAACATCCATGCAAGAGAAAAGAAGCATTGCTTAGTTGCATCCTGTATGTGCCCACTGCCTAGGTATGTGCCCTGACTGGGAGTTGAACCTACAACCCTTTGGTTACAGGATGATGCTCAAACCAACTAAGCCACACTGGCCAAGGCTTGACTATATATTTAAATTTAGTATGTTTGTTAATCCTTTTTACCTCTAAAGTTACATCTAATTACATCTTTTATTTTGGATAAGTAGTATGAAGAAATTTATCATCACAGGAGAAAAGCTATTTGGAAGTTCAGTTAGAGTATTGGGTAATTTTTTTTTTTCTGAAAAGTTGATTGTGTTGGACAAGGAACTGAGATGAGTATGGAAACATAAGTTTTAATCATATCTTGGAATGAATAATATCTCCTTTTAAAACTCCAACCTCACTGAGCAGAAACTTTTTAGCTTGATTAGTCCCATTCATTTATTCTTTCCTTTATTCCCCTTGCCCTAGGAGATAGAGGTCTGTCCTTAAAGTATCAAGCCAAAGTAAATAGAATTAAAACATTATATGGCTTGATACTTTCTGGGCAGGCCTCATATATCACCAAAAATATTGCTGTGTGGGATAACTGATATTTTACTGCCTACGTTATCCTGTAGGACTTGTATGGTGGCATGGGTTATATTTAAGTCTATTATTCATCTTGAGTTTATTTTGGTGTATGGTGTAAGTTGATGGTCTAGTTTCTTTTCTTTCCTTTCTTTTTTTCTTTTTTTTTTTTTATGCCTCTGTCCAGTTCTTCCAACATTGTTTGTTAAAGAGGCTATTTTCACTCCATTTTGCTCCTTTGTCAAATATTAATTGAACATAGAGACCTGGGTTTATTTCTGGGCTCTTTATTATGTTTCACTGATCTATATGTCTATTCTTATACCAGTACCAGACTCTTTTGATTACCATGGGCTTGTAATATAGTTTGATATCAGGTGTTGCGGTTATTCCTACTTTGTTTTTCTTTTTCAAGATTGCTGAGGATAGATCAGCTTCCAAGATGGCGACAGAGTAGAGATCAGTGCTGATGGTGTTCTTGAGTACCAAAGCAGCTAGAGAACAAGATAGGGAGCGTGAGATGTCTTCAGGACCCTAAGAATTGGAGCGGTCAGCATTTGGACACAGGGGAGCACAACCCTGAGGCAGAGAAGGCCAGCAGGAGAGTAGGTGAGGTGTTTCTGACTGACTGGCCGGCAGGCCAAGGTTGGCTCTGGGCAGTGGTGGCTCTGCCGAGAGGGGTGCATTTGACTGAGGCCAGCTCTGAGCTCCCTGGTGACTGGAAGTCTCAACAGTGAAGTACGGGCAGTGAGGGCAAATGCCATAGGGAATGCGGAATTGAACTCTTGCAGGGGAGGGACTGTGTGAGAGACTCACTCTGGCAACAGGGAGAGGAGGCTCCTCTCGGGGCTAGAGGTGGAGGAGAAGAGTCCTACGGGGACCCAGAGCGGGGAAGCGGGGAAGTGCACTGACCGGGGTGGCAAGAGGGCCGAAAAAGGTGCTGCTGGGCCACCGAGAAAACAGCAGCTAGAAGCCCCTGCGAGGGGGGAGGCCCAGCCCTTCACAACCACACATGCCCCCAGGCTCCACAGAAACACCAAATGGCGAGCCAGGAACTAAGCGGGGGTAACTGACGTGCCACTGCAGGAGACAAAGGCGGCAACACCCATGCCTGGGAGGGGCTCATCACAGAGACCACATAAAGGTCTCCTCGGAGAGCTGGTTCGCTTGGAGGATTGGTGCCTGGCCGGAAGGGCGGGGCAGTGTAGGCGGACCTTGGACAGTGTTGACAGACAGGGGTGGCATCCTCCCAGAACGGTGGGGGCAGGGCCAGGCATCACAGGGACCAGCAATGTTGCCGGCTGCCCTGCAGGGGTGCTGGGTGCTCATCACAGGCAGGAACCTCTGCCAGGAGTGGGAGGGGGGACCCTGCGGACTCCAGAATACCTGGCATCCCTAAAACCCGGGCAGGCTGTGGAATTCCCAGCCTATCTGGGGGCGGACACTCAGAATCAGCCCTGACTGTGACAATCAGAGGATCTGCCATGTGCCAAGACTGGCTAGAATATAGACTATAGACTGTGAAGTCCTGACAAAGAAAAAGAGGCAGCCTCAGGAAAGGGATTGTTGCTAATCTCAAGCACCTGATTTATACGGAGAGCAATATGAACTATTAATCCCCAAAATATCCTTTGCAAAAGTTACTTCTCACATATTCTTAATCACCCCCACAACTCAATCCACCTACATACCCAAGACCCTCCCCCTACTCTCAAATTAAAGTCTACTCACTCTGTGGCTATAACGCAGTACCAGTCCTCAATCTAAGTATTCTTCCCTTCCCCACACACCTAAACCCTTTCTTTATTCTTTTCTTCCTTCCTCTTTTTTTTTCTTTTTTCCTTTCCTTTTCCTCCTGGTAAAGCCCACAGGTTCTGGCTCCACCTGGACCAATCAGAAATCATAAAGGGGGAACAGACACCTAAACCCTTTCTTTATTAATATTGATTTCTCTTTGTCTTGTGACTTTCTCCCCCACCCTGTTTTTTTTTTTTCTTTCTTTCCTTCTTCTTTCTTTTCTCCCTGACAAAGCCCGCTGGTCCTGGCTCCAACTGGACCAAACGGAGACCATAAAGGTTGAACAGACACCTAAACCCTTTCTTTATTAATATTGATTTCTCTTTCCCTCGTGACTTTCTGCCATTTTTCTTTCCTTTTTTTTTCTCTCTGCTAAAAGCCCTCAGGTCCAGGCTCCATCTGGACCAGTCAGGGATTATTAAGGGTGAACAGCCATCTAAACCCTTTCTTCTTATTATTATTATCATTTTTATTTCTTTTTTCCTTTTGCATTTTTTATTGTTTTGTTTGGTTTGGTTTAGTTTGTTGTTTTTGGTTTTTTGTCTGTTTGTTTCTTTTTGTTTTTGTTTCTGCTAAAAGCCCACAGGCCCAGAATACTACCAGACAGCCCAAATAAAGGCACACCAAGAACAGTAAGTGGAGAAAATCTGGGAGATGGCAACATTGAACTCCACAAATCTCCTATCACAGAAGAATGCTCAACTAAAGCAAGAAAGCAAAGCAGGTTAACCCAAGGAAAGAACAAAAATAAATAAATAAATAAATAAAAAGCAAGCAAGAACAGACACCCAAAATGGGAAAAAAAAGAATCAGTTCATCACCAAAAGGAAAGAAAAATCCCCAGAAAGAACACAAAATGAAACAGAGATACCTGGAATATCAGATAAGGAATTCAAAAGAATGATGATAGAGAAGCTCAGTGAGCTCAGCCACATCAAAGAAAACTATAAACGACTCCAGGAGAACTATAAAGAACTACAGGGAAATTAGAAAGAACTCCAGGGAAGTTACAAGGAACTTACTGAGAACAACAACAGCATGAAAAAGGACATGGAAACTATCAATAAGGACCAGGAGGAAATGAAGAATACAATTTCTGAATTGAAGAATACAGTAGAAGGAATCAACAGTAGACTAGAGGAAGCAGAGGACCTGATCAGTGAGTTGGAGGATAATGTAGACAAATACTACAAGACAGTACAAGAGAATCAAAAAAGGCTGAACAAGACTGAAGAGGGGCTAAGAAAGCTGCAGGACAACATGAAACGTAACAACATCTGTATCATAGGGATACCAGAAGGAGAAGAGAAACAAGGAAAGGAAAACCTGTTCAAAAAGTCATTACAGAAAATTTCCCTAACATGATGAGTGAAAACATTAATCCAGTTCAGGCAGCACAGAGGGTCCCAATGAGGATCAACCCAAACAGACCAACACCAAGGCACATTATTATTAAAATGGCGAATTTCAAAGACAAAGAGAGAATCCTAAAAGCATCAAGAGAGAAAAGACAAATAACATACAAAGGGGCTCCAATAAGGCTATCAAATGATTATTCAACAGAAACAATTCAAGCCAGAAGGGAATGGCAA
>PVIW01016906.1:0-15400 GCA_004026585.1 Noctilio leporinus | reverse complement strand
ATAGCCACAGAGTGAACAGACTTTAATTCGAGAGTAGGGGAGGGTCTTGGGTATTTAGGTGGATTGAGGTATAGGGGGGATTAAGAATATGTGAGGAGTAACTTTTGCAAAGGATATGTTGGGGCTTAATAGTTCATATTGCTCTTGGTATAATTCAGGTGCTTGAGATTGGCAGCAATCCCTTTCCTGATGCTGCCTCCTTTTCTTGGTCAGTACTTTACAGTCTATAGTCTATATTCTAGCCGGGTCTTGGTGCGTGGCAGGGCCTCTGATTGTCGCAGTAGGGCTGATTCTGAGTGTCTGCCCCCAGGTAGGCTGGGCCTTCAGCAGCCTGGCTGGGTGTTAGGGCTGCTGGTGTTCTGGAGCCCACAGGGAGCCCCCTCCCACTCCTGGCGGAGGTTCCGGCCCAGGATGCGCCCCCAGCACTCCTGCAGGGCAGCCCGCAATTTCGCTGGTCCCTGTGACGACTGGTCCCGCCCCCGCAGTTCCGGGAGGAGGCCGGGCCTGTCAGTCAACACTGTCCGGGGTTCGCCTACACTGTCCCGCCCTTCCAGGGCGGGCACCACGCCCCCAAGCCAATTAGCTCTCCTCTGAGTCCTTTACGCGGCCTCTGTGATGAGCCCCTCCCAGGTGTGGGCAGCGGAGCGGCCTTTGTCTCCGGCAATGGCAGGTCTCCCGCCACTAGTTCCCGGCTTGCCGGCTCTCCCGCTCGCAGTTTGGATTTTCCCGCGGAGCCTGGGGGCCTGTGTGGTTGCGCAGGGCTGGGCCTCCCCCCTTGCAGGGGCCTCCAGCTGCTGTTTCCCCGGTGGCCCAGCAGCTCCGCTTTCGGCCCTCTCGCCACCCCGCTGGTGCACTTCCCGGTCCCCTGCTCCGGCTTCCCGCAGGACTCTTCTCCTCCGCCTCTAGCTGCGCGGAGCCTCCTCTACCCGGTGCCGGAGCGAGTCTCTCACACAGTCCCTCCCCTGCAAGAGTTCAGTTCCGGGTTCCCTACGGTGTTCGCCCTCGCTGCCCGCACTTCTCTGTTGAGACTTCCAGTCACCAGCGAGCCCGGAACTGGCCCCAGTCAAACGCGCCCCTCTGGGCAGCGCCGCCCCTGCCCAGAGCCGACCTCGGCCCGCCGGCCGGTCAGTTGGGAACTCCCCACCTACTGTCCTGCTGGCCTCCTCTGCCTCTGGGCTCTGTTCCCCTGTGTCCAGATGCAGTCCGTTCCAATCCCCAGGGTCCTGAAGATGTCTCACACTCCTTTTCCTGTCCTCTAGCTGCTTTGGTACTCGAGAACACCATCAGCACTGCTCTCTACTCTGTCGCCATCTTGGAGAATCTGCTTCTTTTTTTTTAAGTTTATTGTTGTTGTATTACATCCATCCCCTTTTTGCTCCCCTCTGTCCTCCTCCCCACCCACCCATTCCCCCCAAAGTCAATCCTACCTGTTGCCCATGTCCATGGTTCCTTTATACTAGGTTCTTGCCTAAACTGCTCCCCTTCCTTGCTGTCTGCTTCTTTTACTGTAGATAATCCAGTGTTTCTCAAAACACACACTGAATCTTTAGATTACTATAACAGAAATATCACTGTTCCAATGAAAGGAATAATTGGAGAAAGCTTAATCCTTTGGAACTTCACTGTTTTTTTTTGTTTGTTTGTTTGTTTTTTCAGTATTTTCAATATTACTTGCTTGGTCTTGTCTGAAAACTCAGTGTTTTCATGGTTTATGTAGTAAGACATGAGAAATTAAATACTAACCTGATTTCAATGTGAAAACTACACACTTACATTCTACAGTAGTCAACATATTCACTGAGAATTTTCACAGATATCACAGAAACACTTGATATTCTTTATAGCACTATCTCTGGTTCATTCTACTCTAGATTCCAGTGTTTCTTAAAACACACATTGAAACTTTAAAATACTATAATGAAAATATCACTGTTCTAACTACAGGAATAATTGGAGAAATTGTGATCCTTTGGGACATATGGAACTTCACTGTTTCTTCAGTAGTTTCCACATGATTTCCTAGGCCTTGTTGAAAAACTCAGTGCTTTTATAGTTTGTGTGGTAAAAAACATGAGGCACTGAATACTAGCCTAATTTCAATGAGAAGACCATACTCATTCGTATATTCTACACTATATTTCACCATATTCTGAGTACTATCTCAGATATCATAAAACTCTTAGTTGTCATTAAAATGATACATCTGTTTCTTTCTTCTCCAGATATTCCTGTCTCTCAAAATACAGACTGAAACTTTACACTACTATAACAGAAACGACACTGTTCCAATAAGAGAAATCATTGGAGAAAGTGTAATTCTTTGGTAAATATGGAACTTCACTGTTTCTTCATTATTTTCAACATTACTTGCTAGTCCTTTTTGGAAAACTAAGTGTTTTCACGGTGAAAGTAGTACAAACATGAGAAACAGAATGATAAACAGATATCAATGAGAAAACCACATTAATCCTTACATTTTACACTAGATTTCAACATATTCATTGAAATTTTCACAGATATCACTGAAAATCTTAGTTTTCATTAAAGAGCTACCTCTGCTTCTGCCTACTCCAAATATTCTAGTGTTTCTCAAAACACACACTGAAACTCCACCATACTATAATAGAAATATCACTTCTAACAAGAGGAATCATTGGAGAAAGTGTAGTTCTTTGGTACATGGAATTTCACACTTACATCAGTATTTTCAACATTATTATCAATGCCTTGTTGGAAAACTTAGTGTTTTCATGGTTTAAGTATAATAAACATGTGAAAGTGAATAAGAAACTGATTTCAATGAGAAAAACCACACAGATTCTTACATTTTACACTAGCTTTCAACATATTCATTGAGAACATTCACAGTTATCACTGAAACTCTTATTTTCCATTAAAGAGCTATCTCTGTTTCTTTCCACTTTAGATATTTTGGTGTTTCTCAAAACACATAGTGAAACTTTACAATGCTATAACAGAAATTACGCTGTTCTATAATACGAATTATTGAAGAAAGTCTAATTCTTTGGTACGTAAGGAACTTTACTATTATTTCAGCATTTTCAACTTTACTTGCTAGGACTTGTTGGTAAACTCAGTGTTTGCATAGTTTCAGTAGTATAAACATGAGAAACTGAATTCTAACCTGATTTCACTTGAGAAAACCACATTCATTATTACATTCTGCATTAGATTTCAAGATACTCACTGACAATTATCATAGCTATCACTGAAAATCTTAGCTTTCATTACGGTGCTAGCTCTCCTTCTTTATACTTGAGATATTCCAGTGTTTCTCAAAATGCAAACTGAAACTTAACAATACTATAACAGGAATATCATTGTTCTAACTAGATAAATTATTGGAAAAAGTATATATTTTTGTATATATAGAGCTTCATTTTTTTCTTCAGTATTTTCAACCTTTCTTGCAAGGTCTTGTAGGAAAACTCAGTATTTTAATTATTTAAGTAGTACAAACCTGAGAAACTGAATGCTAAACTGATTTCAATTAGAAAATGGCACTTATTCTTATATCCTACACTAGATTTCAGGATAGTCAGTTAAAGTTTCACACATGTTACTGAAACTCTTATTCATCATTAAAGCACTATCTCTGCTTCTTTCTATTGTAGATCTTCCAATGTTTCTCAAAATACACACTAAAAGCTTATGATACTATAACAGCAGTATTACTGTAGTAACTAGGGAAGTTATTGGAGAAAGTATAATTCTTTGTTCCATATGGAACTTCACTCTAACTTCAGTACTTTCAACATTACTTGCAAGGCTTTGTTGGAAAACTCAGTCTTTTCATGGTTTAGTAGTAGAAACATGAAAACCTGAATGCTAAATTGATTTCAATGAGAAAACCACACTCATTCTTACATTTACACTAGATTTAAACATATTTATTTAGAATTATTACAGATATTATTGAAATTCTTAGTTTTTATTAAAGAACTATCTCTTCTTTTTCTCCATGAGATATTTCAGTGCTCCTCAAGACTCACACTGAAACATTACAATACTGTAACAAACATATCACTGTTTGAACTAGAGAAATCAATGGAGAAAGTGTAATTCTTTAGTACATATGAAATTTCACTGCTTCTTCAGTATTTTCAACATTACTTGGCTTTGTTGCAAAACACAATGTTTTTATGGTTTAAGTAGTACAGACATGAGAAACTGAATGCTAAACTAATTTCAATGAGAAAACCCTACTCATTCTTACATTCTATACTAAAGTTCAACTTTATTTATTGAGAATTTTCACAGGTATTACTGAAACTCTTAGTTTACATTAAAGCGCTATCCCTCCTTATTTATCCATGACATATTGAAGTGTTTCTCACAACTTACATTGAAACTTTACAATCCTATAACAGAAATGTCATGTTCTAACAAAAGAAAATATTGGAGGTAGTGTAATTCTTTGGTACATATGTAACTTCACTGTTTATTTATTATATTCTACATTACTAGCTAGGACATTTTTAATACTTGGAGTTTTCATTGTTTAAGTTGTACAAACATTAGAAACTAATGCTAACCTGATTACAATGAGAAAAACCACACTCATTTCTACATTGTATGCTAGAGTTCAACATATTTATTGAGAATTTTCAAGATATCACTGAAACTCCTAGTTTTCATTATTCTATATCTTTTTCTTTGTACTCTATATATTCCAGTGTTTCTAAAAACACACACTAATACTTTACAATGCTATAACAGAAATATCTCTGCTCTAACTAGAAGAATCATTGGAGAAAGTGTAATTTTTCATATATATATATACACTTTATTCATTTCTTTAGTATTTTCAAAATTACATTGTAGGCTTTGTTATAAAACTAATATTTTCATTGTTTCAGTAGTATAAACATGAAGAACTGAATGCTTAACTGATTTTAATGAAAATACCCCATACATTCTTACAGTATGCAATAGATTTAAACATATTCACTTAAAATTTTCACAGATATCAGTGCAACTCTTTGTTTTCATTAGTGTTATCTCTGCTTCTTTCTACCCTAGATATTCCAATGTTTCTCAAAATGCATGTTGAAAACTATAATACTACAGCAGAAATATCACTGTTTTAAATAGTGGAATCATTGAATAAGATGTAATTCTTTGGTACATATGGAACTTCACTGCCCCCCCCCCCCCCAGTGTTTTAAACATTACTTACTGGGCATTGTTGGAATACTCCATGTTTTCAAGTTTAAGTAGTACAAACATGAGAAACTCAATGCTAAACTGGTTTCAATGAGGAAACCACACTCATTCTTACATTCTACATTAGATTTCAAAGTATTCACTGAGAAATTTCACAGATATCACTGAAAATCTTATCATTAAAGCAATATCTATGCTTCTGTCAACTCTAGATATTCTAGTGTTTCTCAAAATGCACACTCAAACTTTACAACACTGTAACAGAAATATCACTGTTCTAGAAAGGGAAATCAGGCCCTGGCTGGTGGCTCAGTGGATCAGCGCTGGCCTGGGAATCCAAAGGTCACTGGTTTGATTCACAGCCAGGGCACATAATCAGGTTGTAAGCCAGGTCTCCAGTCAGGTCTGTGGCTGGAGGCAAGTGAAAGGCAACCATATATTGCCATCTCTTTCCCTCTCTGCCTCTCTCCCTTCCCCTCTCCCTGGAAATAATAAATTAAATAAATTAAATAAAAATAAAAAGAGGAATCATTGGAGAAAGTGTAATTACTTGGTACATATGGAACTTCACTGGCTTTATTAGAAAAACACACTCATTGTTACACTCTACACTAGATTAAACATATTGAAAAATTTCAACGATATAACTGAAAATTTAAGTTTTCATTAAAGAGTTATTTCTGCTTCTTTCCAGTCTATATATTCCAGTGTTTATCAGAATGCACACTGAAACTTTACAATACTCTAACAGATATATCACTGCTCTAATTAGTGGAATAATTGGAGAAGGTGTAATTTTTTGGTATATATGAAATTTCCCTGTTTCTTCAGTATGTTCAACTTTATTTGCTAGGCTTTGTTTGAAATCTCATTGTTCTTATAATTTATTATTCAAGAATGAAAAACTGCATGCTAAATTGATTTAAATGAGAAAATAACACTTATTCTTACATTCTTCATGGGATTTCAAAATACTAATTTTATAGATATCACTGAAACTCTTTTTTTTTTTTAGTGGAAAAAATTTTATTTATTCTTCCATTTCAACAGGCAGGCTTCCAATGCTTGCTTTATACCAGGCCCTGTTCTGAGCACTGGGGACTCAACACAGACTGGCAGTCAAATCCTCTGTCCTCACAGCACTTATATTCCATGGGGAGTCCACATAAACATGCACAGCACAGGGTGAATGTGCTGGAAGAGAAACAGGAAGCCAGTTACAGAGGGACTCGAGGGGGAGGGAGCCTCCACCAGGTGTGGTCAGAAAAGCCCTTCTGAGAAGACATTTGACCAAAGAGATCACTGTTGATGAGTAGGCAGCTGTGGTTTCCAGGCAAAAGAAACAGCAGATGTAAGGGTCTGGAGACAGGGCTGCACCTGACATGCTCAAGGTGAGGGAAGGCCAGAGCAGTTTGCACATAGTGATGGAGGGGACGCTGCTGGGGGTTTCCCTGCTGGGATGTGGACTCCAGAGCCCATGGTTCTAACCACTGTACACAGAGAAGCCTGAGCCAGTTGTTTGAAGAGAGAGAAGCCAAGCAGTGAGTTCCAGCTCTTCTGGAGATAGACAGACACAAGCTTTCCAGTCAGGAATGTAATACAGAGGAAAGAGAGGGGAGGAAGTAGGTTCTTCAGCCCAGGCCCAACCAGCTGAGATTCTGTTTTATCAGACAGAAGTCTTTCACAAAATATCACAGCTAAAAACTCTGAACAGAGCACAAGATCTTCCAAGCCGGCAGACTTGCTATACATTTCATTCATTTAAATAATATTATAAAATATCTATAATATTATGTGCCAGGCAGGGATTTGAAGGGGATGCACAAGATAGATGTGGCCTCCACCTGCACAAAGTTGACAGCATACTAAGAACTAAATTCATTAGAACTCTACTCATTGAGAAGATAATTTGTCTCCCTAATCTGGGATAAGGGGGCACATAGGAAAATAAGGAGTGAAAACACCAACTTTCTGGAGAAGGACTAGGAGCTGACACCCTCAGATCAGTTTCCAACTTCATCCCTCCACTTACAATAATGGTGACTTCAGACTCCCCACTAGCAATTGTCAGCAAAGGGAGGGGGAAAGTAGAAGGCATCAAGGATTTTAGAAGGAGTTTACATTATCATTCTGCGACAAAAAGGAACTCAAGTTAATCCTGGGTTAAACAGAGAATTAATCAGAACACTGCCCTGCCTCTTTACTTATTGATCAATTGAATTTTTATTAGGAGCAATTATGTGTGTGTGCCAAGTAGTCAGCACACCAATAAAAGAAATCAATTTCTAAACATTATTTCCTCAGTAGTGATAATATACCACAACTAGAAAAGCAATTTTAATCCCCACTATCTCTGGGGTTGAAATGGGATCCAAAGCAAGGATCCCCTGTAATTGCCTTATAGCCCATAGTTGGGGGATGGGGGAAAAGGGATGATACCAGTTTAAGATACTTTGCATTACAATGGCAAGTGGGTAGCCGCATTTTTCCTGAAGACAATAGGGCAGCAGTCTCCCCAGAGTTAAAGAACTGTGTGACTTTCAGGGCACATTTTTTTTTTTTTTTAACTTTTAAAAAAAATTTTATTGTTGTTGTATTACATCCATCCCCTTTTTGCTCCCCTCTGTCCCCCTTCCCACCCACCCATTCCCCCCAAAGTCAATCCCACCCTGTTGTCCATGTCCATGGTTCCTTTATACTAGGTTCTTGTCTAAGCTGCTCCCCTTTCTTGCCTCTGCCTCCCCCTCCCCCCAACCCCTTTTCCCCTGACCACTGAAGGCCTATTCATTGTATTCATATATTTGGTTCTGTTTTGCTTGTTGTTAGTTTTGCTCATTATTGTCCCATAATGGGTGAGATCATATGATATTTGTCCTTCACTGACTGGCTTATTTCACTAAGCATAATACTCTCCAGTTCCACCCATGTTGTTGGAAAAGGTACGAGTTCCTTCTTTCTTTCTGCTATATAGAATTCCATTGTGTAAATGTACCAAAGTTTTTTGATCCAATCATCCACTGATGGGCGCTTAGGCTGTTTCCAGCACTTGGCTATTGTAAATAGTGCCGCTACGAACATAGGTGTACATAGGTTCTTATGAATTGGTGTTTCAGGATTCTTTGGGTATAGTCCAAGTAGTGGAATTGCTGGATCAAAAGGCAGTTCCATTTTTAGTTTTTTAAGGAAACCCCATACTGTTTTCCACAGTGGCTGCACCAGCCTACATTCCCACCAACAGTGTATGAGGGTTCCCTTTGCCCCGCATCCTCGTCAACACTTGTTGTTTGTTGATTTGCTTCTGACTCATGGCATAGCCAGGGAAGGTGGAAGCCCCTGCATCACTGAGTCACTCCTGCCCTGACTAAAGCCGGCAGCAGAAAGAATGTAAACAAATGGGAGAACTGGAGGATGCAGTTCATTGTAGGAAGGGCCAGAGATGAGATCATGCAGGATGGTCTGGGTCAGGATTTAAAATAAGGGCACAGAGGGGAGCAAAAAAGGGATGGATGTAATACAACAATAAAATTTAAAAAAAAAAAGAAAATAATAAAATAAAATAAGGGCAGTCTGAAAGAGAAGGAGGTTCTGCCATGCTGCCAGTAGTAAGGGAGGAGCTATGCCTATACTCTGAGGCTTCAGTCATGTGGCCTAGGCTAGTAATAAAGAGGTAGCTGGTCAGCCATGAGAATGGGGAGGAGAGGTGGTAGCCATGCCAGGCTGTAGGGAGATGGGGCAGCTGTGAGGGATTTGGCTATGAGGTCTGAGAGAGAACGCAGCTGTGCAGTTTGTAGTCCGGTTTCTGCCATGCACCAGATGTGGTAAGGAAACAGCTGCTAAGAGGGAGAGAACAGCATGCAGCTGCTGTGATGTGTCTGCTCCAGCTGACTCCACAGCCACCAAAGACTCTGTCTTGCAAGAGGGTGACCTGCTGCTTTGCAGACCCAGATGAAATCCTTACTTTTTATTAAAGTGGTATTTATTCTTCCTTTTACTCAAGATATTCCAGAGTTTCTTAAAATGCAGGCTGCAACTTTACAATACTATATCAGAAATATCACCGTTCTAACTGGTGGAATAATTGGAGAAAGTGAAAATTTTTTGTGCATATGGAATTTCATTGTTTCTTCAGTGTTTTCAACATTACTTGTGAAGCCCTGTTGGGAAACTCTGTGTTTTCATGGTTTAAGTAGTACAAACATGAGAGATTGAATGCTAAACAGATTTCAATGAAAAATCCACCCTCACTGTTATATTCTACACTAGATTTCAACATATTCTCAGAGAATTTTCCAAGATATCACTGAAACTCTTAGTTATCATTAAAATACTATTGCTGTTTCTTTCTATTTTAGATATCCTAGTGTTTCTCAAAATGTACACCAAAACTTTATAATACTAGAACAAAAATGTCACTGTTTTAACTAGTGGAATAATTGGAGAAAGTGTAATTCTTGATACATATGGAACTTTCTGTTTATTCAGTATGTTCGACATAATTGTTTTGTTTTGTTGGAAAAAGCAGTGTTTTCATGGTTTAAGTAAACAAAAATGGGAAATTGAATGCTAAACTGATTTTAAGGAGAAAATGATATTCATTCTTACATTCTATATGAGGTTTCAAAATATTCCCTGAGAAATTTCTCAGTTATCACTGAAAATCTTACTTTTCATTAGAGTGCTATTTCTGCTTCATTCTACTATTTTTCTTTCAGTGTTTCTCAAAAGGCAGACTGAAAACTTACAATACTGTAGTAGAAACAATCACTGCTGTAACTAGAGGAATCATTGGAGAATGTGTAATTTCTTCATACATATAGAACTTCAATGTTTCTTCACTATTTTTGGCATACTTCCTTGGCCTTCTTGGAAAACTCTGTGTTTTCATGGCTTAAGTAGTACAAACATGAGAAAATGAATGCTAAGTTGATTTCAATGAGAAAAACCACACTTGTTATTATACACTAAATTTCAACATATTCACTGAGAGTTTCAATGGATATCACTAAAACTCTTAGTTTTATGGAAAGTGCTATCTATCTCTGTTTTTGTATACTTTAGATATTTCAGTGGTTCACAAAATTCACATGTAAACTTTCCAATACTCTAACAGCAATATCACTGTTTCAAACAGCATATTCAAACTTGAAGTATCATTTTTTAGAACATACAGAACTTCACTGTTTCTTCAGTAGTTTCAGTGTTACTTGCTAGGTCTAGTTGGAAAACTGTTTTTTAATGTTTTAAGTAGTGCCAATATAAGAAACAAAATTTTTAACTGATTGCAGTAAGAAAACTACTCTCATTCTTAAATTTTATACTAGATTTTAATATATTCTTTGAGAATTTTCACAGATATCACTGAAAATTTTTATTTTCATCAAAGTGCTATTTCTGCTTCTGTCTACACTAGATATTCTAGTGTTTCTCAAATTTCACCGTGAAATTTTATAACACTATAACAGCAATATCACTGTTCCAACTTAAGGAATCATTTAAGAAAGTATAATTTTCTCCTATATGTGGATTCACTGTTTCTTCAGTACTTTCAACATTACTTACTAGGCCTTATTGAAAAACTCAGTGTTTCATGATTTAAGAAGTACACACATGAGAAAGTGAATAGTAAACTAATTTCAATAAGAAATCACACTCAACAACAGGTGGGATTGACTTTGGGGGGAATGGGTGGGTGGGGAGGGGGACAGAGGGGAGCAAAAAAGGGATGGATGTAATACAACAACAATAAAATTAAAAAAAAAAAAAAGAAATCACACTCATTCTTACATTTTGCATTGAACTTAAACATATTAACTGAGAAATTTCAAAGATACCACTGAAACTCTTCATTATCATTAAGGGGCTATTGCTGCTTCTTTCCTTTTTATTCTTTTAAAAAAATTTTATTTTATTGTATTTCATTCATCCTATTTCCCCCCTGCTCTCCCCTTCCCTACCCTTCCATTTCCCAACCACAGTGAATCCTACTTGTTGTTCATGTCCATGGGTCATCCATGCTAGTTCCTTGACTAAATTGCTCCCCTTCTTTGTCTCCTCCTTCCCCTGCCCCATTGCCCTCCCATCTGCAAATTGAAGGTCTGTTCTTTGTATTTTTTTCTCTGATTCTGTTTTGCTTACTTGTTTGTTTTGTTCTTTAGTGTCCTGTAATGTGTGAGATCATATGGTCTTTCACTGACTGGCTTATTTCACTGGGCATAACACTCACCAGTTCCATCCATATTGTTACAAAAGGCAGGAGCTTTTTCTCTCTTTCTGCCATCTAGTATTGTATTGTGTAAATGTACCAAAAGTGTTTTGATCCAATCATTCACTGATAGGCACTTAGGGTGTTTACAGGATTTGGTTATTGTAAATAGCCCTTCTATGAACATAGGGGTACATAGGTTCTTCTGAATTGATGATTCAAGGTTCTTTGGGTATAATCCTAGTAGTGGAATTGTTGGATCAAAAGGCAGTTCAATTTTTAGTTCTTTTTTTTTTTTTTAAGGAAATTTTATACTGTTTTCCATAGTGGCTGCACCAGCCTACATTCCCACCAACACTGCACCTGGGTTCCCTTTTCCCCACATCTTCACCAGCACTTGTTTGTTGATTTGTTGATGGTTGCAATTCTGACAGGTGTGAGGTGGTATCTTATTGTGGTTTTAATTTGCATCTGTCTGATGGCTAGTAATGTTGAGCATTCTTTCATATGCCTTTGGGCCCTTTGTATGTCTTCCTCAGAGGCACTGTTCAGGTCCTTTGTCCACTTTTTAATTGGCCTGTGTCTCCCTGGTATTGAGTCACATAAGTTCTTTGTATATTTTGGGTATAAAATCCTTGTCTGAGGTTTCATTGTCAAGTATATTTTCTTCATGCAGTTTATTTCCTTTTAATTTTGATGTTTTTTTTTTTTCTTTATCTGAACAAAAACTTTTCAGTTTGATATAGGCCGTTTTATTTATTTGTTCCTTTACTTACTTTGCCCTTGGAGAAGTATCAGTGAAAATATTTCTGTGTAGGATATCTGCAAGTTTACTTCCTATGTTTTCCTCTAGGACTTTTAAGGTGCCACGGCCTATGCTTAAGTCTTTTATTTATCTTGAGTTTATTCTGGTGCATGGTGTAAGTTGGTGGTCTACTTTTGTTTGGCTCTATATAAATTTTTGAAGTAATTTTTTTTTTTTGGGGGGGAGCTGCTGTTTTATTTAGTGGCCACCCCGACAAGGAGCCATTCCACATCCTGGCCCAGGTCGCCTCTGCTGCGCTGCTACACAGCTCAGCTTTCTCTGGGAGGGAGGCTGGCAGCCTGCGGCCTGCGCTGGGCTGCTGAGTCTGCATCAGACAGAGATGGGTCAGGTCCTGACTGGGCGTTTCTGCCATCATGGAAAGTCGGGACTGTGGGGTCGCCCCTCTGGCACCACCTCGTGGACTCATGAAGTAATTTTATATATATATCTGTGAAATATGTCATTGGCATTTTAATTGGGATTGTATTGAATCTATAGATTGCTTTGGGTAGTATGGGCATTTTAATGATGTTAATTCTTCCCATCCATGAACATGGTATATGCTTCCATTTATTTGTATCTTCCTTAATTTCTTTCTTCAACATTCTGTAGTTTTATGAGTATAGGTCTTTTACCTCTTTGGTTAAGTTTATTCCTAAGTGCTTTATTTTTCTTGTTGATAAGGTAAATGGGATTTGTTTTCTAGCTTCTATCTCTGATGTTTCATTATTGGTTACAAAAATGCTTTTGATTTCTGAATATTGACTTTATATTCATCAATTTTGCTGAATTTGCTTATTAAGTCAAGTTATTGGTGGAGTCTATCAGATTTTGTATGTACACTGTCATGTCATCTGCAAATAATGACAGTTTGACTTCCTCCTTTCCAATTTGGATACATTTTATTCCTTTTTCTTCTTTGATAGCTATGGCTAGAACTTCCAAAATGATGTTGAACGGAAGTGGAGAAAGTGGACAGGCTTGTCTTGTTCCTGATCTTTTGGGGAAAGCTTTTAGTTTTTGACCATTGGGTATGATGTGGGCTGCAGGTGGTTCATATATGGCCTTTTAATGTTAAGGTATGCTGCCTCTATTCCCATTTTGCTGAGTGTTTTCATCATAAATGGTTGCTGTACTTTATCAAATGCTTTTTGATCCATTCATCCACTGATGGGCACTTAGGTTGTTTCCAGCACTGGGCTATTGTAAATAGCCTGCTATGAACATAGGGGTACATAGGCTTTTCTGAATTGGTGTTTCAGGGTTCTTTGGGTATAATCCTTATAGTGGAAACAGTGGGTCAACAGGCAGTTTCATTTTTAGGTTTTTGAGGAAATTCCATACTATTTTTCATAGTGGCTGCACCAGTCTGCATTCCCACCAACAACGTACCAGGGTTCCCTTTTCACCACATCCTATGGGTTTTGTCTTTCATTTTGCTTACATGGTATATTAAATTTATTGATTTGGAAATGCTGTACATCCTTGCAGTCCTGGGATGAATTCCATTTGATCATGGTGTATGATCTTTTTAATGTATTGCTGGATTGGATGACTAATATTTTGTTGAGAATCTTAGCATGTATGTTCATCAGAGATATTGGCCTATAATTTTCTTTCTTAATTGTGTCTTGACCTGGATTTGGGATTAGAATTATATTGGCCTCCTACAAAGTGTTTGGGAGTCTTTCCTCTTCTTGGATATTTTGGAATATGTTGAAAAATATAGGACTTAGTTCTTCTCTAAGTGTTTGGTAAAATTCACTTGCATAGCCAAACAGTCCAGGGCTCTTGTGCCTTGGGAGTTTTTTGATTACTGCTTCAATGTTACTAGTTTTTATCAGTCTATTCAGGCTTTCTGCTTCTTCTTGATTGAGTTTTGGTAGATTATACATTTCCTGAAATTTGTGCATTTCACCCAGGTTGTCATATTTTTTGTCATATAGTTGTTTGTAGTAATTTCTTACAATCCTTTATATTTCCAAAGTATCAGTTGTGATTTACTTTCTCTCATTTCTGGTTTTTTGGGGGGTCTTTATCTTCTTTTATTTGATGAGTCTGTCAATTTTGTTTATTTTTTCCAAAGAACCAATTCCTGGACTTATTGATTCTTTGAATTGTAGTTTTATGTACACTATCATATCATCTGCAAATAATGACAGTTTGACTACCTCCTTTCCTATTTGGATACCTTTGATTCCTTTTTCTTCTCTGATGGCTATAGCTAGAACTTCCAAGACAACGTTGAATAGAAGTGGAGAAAGTGGACAGTCTTGTCTTGTTTTTGACCTTAGGGGGAAAGCTTTCAGTTTTTGTCCATTAAGTATGATGTTGGCTTCAGGTTTCTCATAGATGGCCTTTATGATGTTGAGGTATGCTCCCTCTATTCCCATTTTGCTGAGGGTTTTTATCATAAATGGTTGCTGCACTTTATCAAATGCTTTTTCAGCATCTATTGATATGATCATATGGTTTTTACTTTTCAATTTGTTGATGTGGTGTATTACATTGATTGATTTACAAATGTTGTACCATCCTTGCATCCCTGGGATGAATCCCACTTGATCATGGTGTATGATCTTTGTAATAAACATAATTGCCAATGATACCTCAGACAAGGGTCTGATCTCCAAAATATATAAAGAACTAATGGGACTCAACACCAGGGAGACAGACAGCCCAATCAAAAAATGGGCAAATGACCTGAACAGACAACTCACTGAGGAAGATATACAAAGGGCCCAGAGGCATATGAAAAAATGCTCAACATCACTAGTCATCAGAGAGATGCAAATTAAAACCACAATAAGATACCACCTCACACCTGTCAGAATGGCAATCATCAACAAATCAACAGACAACAAGTGTTGGGGAGGATGCAGGGCAAAGGGAACCCTCATACACTGTTGGTGGGAATGTAGGCTGGTGCAGCCACTGTGGAAAACAGTATGGAGTTTCCTTAAAAAACTGAAAATGGAACTGCCTTTTGATCCAGCATTCCACTACCTGGACTATACCCAAAGAATCCTGAAACACCAATTCACAAGAACCTATGTACACCTATGTTCATAGCAGCACTATTTACAATAGCCAAGTGCTGGAAACAGCCTAAGTGCCCATCGGTGGATGATTGGATCAAAAAACTTTGGTACATTTACACAATAGAATTTTATATAGCAGAAAGAAAGAAGGAACTTGTACCCTTT
>PVIW01016905.1:0-15398 GCA_004026585.1 Noctilio leporinus | reverse complement strand
ATTTGCATCTCTCTGATGACTAGCGATGTTGAGCATTCTTTCATATGCCTCTGGGCCCTTTGTATATCTTCCTCAGTGAGTTGTCTGTTCAGGTCCTTTGCCCATTTTTTAATTGGGCTGTCTGTCTCCCTGGTGTTGAGTTGCATTAGTTCTTTGTATATTTTGGAGATCAGACCCTTGTCTGAGGTATCATTGGCAAGGATGGTACAACTTTGCCTATTTGTTAATTGGGTTGTTTGTCTCCCTGATATTGAGTCGTATTAGCTCTTTATATATCTTGGAGATCAAACCCTTGTCTTTTGTGTCATTGGTGAATATATTTTCCCTTATGGTTGGTTACGTTTTTATTTTCTCAATGTCTTCCTTTAGCTGAGCAGAAGCTTTTTAGTTTGATCTAGTCCCATTTGTTTATTTGTTCTTTTATTTCCTTTGCCTTTGGAGATATTTCGGTGAAAATTTTGCTGTGTGTAATGACTGCAATATTTTCGCTTACATTTTCCTCTAGGGCTTTTATGGTGGCTCTGCTTATGTTTAAGTCCTTTACCCATCTTGAGTTTGCTCTGGTGTGTGGTGTAAGTTTGTGGTCTAGTTTCATTTTTTTTCATGTGCCTGGTGCCTGTTCAGTTCTCCCAATACCACTTGTTGAAGAGGCTATTTGCACTCTATTTTATGTTCCTTCTCCCTTTGTCAAATATTAGTTGCCTATAAAGTCCTGGGTTTATTTTTGGTCTCTCTATTTTGTTCCATTGATATGTTTGTTTGTTCTTGTGCCAGTACCAGACTGTTCTGGTTACTATGGCTTTGAAGATAGTCTTTTCAACAAATGGTACTAGAACAGCAGGACTTCCACACGCAAAAATAAGACAATCAAGACACAGGCTGTACACTTGTTCCAAAAACTAACTAAAAATGTATCAAATACCTAAATGTAAAACATAAAACAATAACATTTGAGGAAGATAACATAGGAGATGAGCTTGAATTGCCTGGTTTCAAGTGAAGAACAAGAATTAATAAATTAAAGTTTAATGAACAAATTTCTGTTCAGAATCAGAAAGAATACTCAATATTGCAGTTTTCCAAGGAAGGAACATGCTACCTGTCAAGATAGTGAGTTCTCTGTCAGTGGGGAATTTAACATCAGACTGTTTTACCCTTTAGCTAGGATGCTACAGCAAGTTCTCAATCTGTAACTAAACAAAATAAGTTAGGGGAGCTTTATTAAATTAGGGAGATCTGTGTTCTGTCTCTCAACCAGAATTTGAAGCCACTGCTGAGATTTGAGCATGGGGAACTTTTTCATTAGATTGGATTACTTTTAATGTCCTAGAGTTAATAAAAATTAGTATTCTTCCTCTTTGCTTAAGTTTCATTAGGTCTTTATGTGTCTGAAGGTACTTATCTCCCTTCTCCCTGAATTTGTTCTACTCACATTTCACTCAGATTCATTTCCTTCCTATAGTCATTTCTTTCAGCATTTCCTTTCTAACTGTAAGTTCCTTGAAAAGGATAAGACCCTGTGTAATTCAATTGCCATTTCTCAACAGGTTTAGTGCAGTGTTTTTCATATACCATTCATTCAGTAATGTGTTGTTAAATTCCAGCTGTGGGGATGCTTCATTACAGTGTTTCAGTTATCTTTTTCCAGCAGTTCACTAAACAGCTTCTTGGTAAACTAATTGAACCAATGGATCTTCCTTAGCTTCCTAAGTCACAACCAGGGAATAATTTAGGATGCAGACTTGCTGAAAAACATCTCTAGGGTTTAAATTGCTATAGAAACAGGGAAAATTTCTTACTCTTTACCATAATTGATAACTAATTTTATAGATTATACAAATAAAAATCTCAACTCATACAACCACCTACAGAAAATATTACTGGCTGAGAAAATGTCAATTATCTGAAATTTATAAGGGTGAAAAGATTCAAGAAAACAAATTGGATATTATTTCTAATATATATGTTTTTAAATAGAATCACTAAAAAAATTTAAAAAATTAAAAAGAATACATTATAAGTAAAAACTTTGCAGTAAAAAAAAGAGGCTGTTTTTAGTATTACAATTTGAGCAAATGATACCAAAATATTTGGGAGGGGGTTATATGGTGAATTTTTTTCTCCTCATTATGCTCATGACATTATACAGATGCCACTTTCATTGTTAGAAGGGTCCTAATAATCATCAGAGATAAAGTATCCCTCCACTTAAGAGCTCTCAACTCTAGCCAACAAATATCTTTTCAATATCCTCCAGATATTAGGCAAGTCTGAAGTATGATATAAGATATGGTCTTGTCCCGGAAGAAATTCTGTTACCATGCTACTTCATTTTCTATCACTCTGCCTCCATCAGAGTGGTAAGAAGTATTGAGAAATGTAACAAAAATGTATAGTTCCTATCATGTTCATTAAATATGATTTTGAGAATGACCTTTAATGCCTTTAAGACAAAGAACAACCTTCTAGGTTTATTTAATATATAATAATACATGTACTTAGTTGACATTCAATTTCTCATTAGATTTCTTTATCTTATTAAAGAAAACAATGAATGATTATCAGTTTAAAAAATTTGTATATTATTGCTCATATTCTTTTAGTGTAATAAGAACTATATGTTTCAACACAGCCCTCTCAGAGGGCTACATTGGAGTAGAAGTGGCCACATCATATTTTATCATCTTCTTCTTACTAATATTTTTCTTCCTCATCTTTATCATATAGAAGCCACTTGCACATTTCTTGGACTAAATTATACACTCCATGAGTACAGTGGGTCATATTTTCTAATGACCTCATTGCAATAATGTGTATCTGTTGAGTGCATAAATGAACAAATTAATGAACTTCATGAAAAAGTGTATCTCAGAATTATATTTGTCTACATTACAGCATTTCTATTATGAAGGAAAAAGAAAAATGTCAATTCACTAGAATTTTGACTGTCAGTTTTCTAACTCCATTCCTGTTACTTTTTGTAGTCTTGTCCTCCATTTTATATTATGCTTTGATTCCCTCTCAAATGCTGCCATACACAGACTAAAGCATAGCAATGTCAAAAGAAGCATATGGAAACAGAACCACTTAGGTTTCTAAGTAAGATGTTGATAAATTTGCTTTCATATTGCTCATTCATGGTCATGCATTTCTTTTGGGAAAAGCCTATTATAGGGAGAATAAAGCTCTTGGCCTAGAAGAATGTCTTGATTACTGCCTCCAGAGTAATCCAGCTTCATTCTGGATCCAGGTCAGGCTCAGTGGTAAGCACACCTGAATGTCCTTATCAGTGAGTGCAGTTATTATCCTTGTTGGTGAGGGAGGTTCATCCCAGATTTAATGCATGCTCACTTTTTTCTTTTTTTAAGATTTTATTCATTATTTTTAGAGAGAAGGGCAGGGAAAGAGGAAGAAAGGGAGAGAAACATCAATGTATGGTTGCCTTCCACCTACCTCCAGCTAAGGACCTGGCTGGAGACCTGGCTAGCAACCTGGTTATGTGCCCTGACTGGGGAATGGAACCAGCAACCTTTGGGTTCCCAGTCAGGCGCCTATCCACTGAGCCACCAGCCAGGGCTAATGCATGCTCACTTCTAAGTGGGGAAGTCAAGGAAAACACACTCTTATGTTCCAAATTCTATTTTCCTCTTTATTATCTTGTTTCTATGTTGACTTTCTGCAGGTCACGTTTTATTCTGGAGAAATAGGAAGGATAAAGGAGTTGTTTATTTTGTTATAAAAAGAAAGTATACATTTCCAAGCCCAACTAATTCAGAAGCTGGAGAGAGGCAAAGGTATCTAGAAGCACACAACACGTGGTGCTTCCCAATGGAAATGGCCTTGAGCTGGAGAAGGCCTAACCACAGCAGGATGCGGTTGAGGTAACTTTGTATGGAGGAAGAGGAGGAGAAGGATGTTTGGGCTGTGAAGAATTCAGGAATGAAGGGTGAAAGTGTATAAGAATGTACTTTATTTGGAAAGTTACCTATTATTAGTGTGAAATACTCTTTTTGATGAGCTTCTGGATAATACCTGCACTATACTCAGCCCAGAAGTAACAGATTCATCTTAACAAAAAAATAATGAGAGCTTACAGGAAAGATTCCAAAAGGCAAGTGAGCAAAAGGCATGGTAGCAGAAGGTACTTTCTAAATACAGTTCTAAAACTTCCTATAATACTATAGGAATGTTTTAGCTGCTGATTTCCAGAAGGAAAGGCAATCTGGAAGCTGGAAGGGCAGGCCCCGCTTTGCTCCCCACCAGGTTACATAACCTTTAATCCCATTATCTACCTCTTCATGGAACATTTCTCCTGCCTGGGTGTTAGTTTCAAAAGTTGACTTAGGACTGTAGGTACTAGTTAGCTCACATTTTGGCATATACTATCATTGTCTTTCTATTTTCCTACAGATAGCACTTACATTCCATTATGCTCTATAGTTATCAATGACAGTGTGGACCCAAATTTAAGTTACTCATATTTTTGCTTCTGTGGGAAATAATTCTTCGTGTGAGATGTATTACAACAGAATTAAACTAGCACTAAACTTTTAAATTCTGCAATTCTCTCTTTTGATGCTTTCATGAATTTTTTCATGCTAAAAAAAAAAAGAAGACAGTATAATAGGATATTGTGTTGTTTTTCTAGAACATTGGGAAAATTGGAAAAATAGGAAAGTCCTGAGGTGTCGGTGAAAGATCCCCTCCTCAGGAACTGCTCAAAAAACAAAACAAAACAAAACAAAACAAACACATTCCAGTACTGCCCCAGCATGAGAAAGCAGTTGGCTGAAACAGAAATGTAAAAGTGAGACCTACTCCAAAATGGCAATGAGGTAGCAAAAGCAAAGTCCGCGGACACATTTACAATAAAAAAAACTAAGAGACAAGGTGTTCTTACCAATCCTGAAATACAAAGATGGGACAAATAACCAATAGCCATGCCTATGTGTTATCTGCACACCTGTGTGCGAGCCTCTGCATCAGAGAAATTAGGAGGAGCCAAAAATAGTATCTGAAGGAACCAAGAACAACGTAGTCTCAAAACAGTTTCAGCGTCAGAACAGGGGTGTCAAACTCATTTCACCAGGGGTCACACCAGCCTCTCGGTTGCCTTCGAAGAGCCAAATGTAATTTAGGATTGTATAAATGTAACCACTCCTTAACAGTTAGGAGAGCTGGATAGAAATAAGGTGCTGGGCCAAAGGCGCTTGGCCGGATAAGACAAGCTGGAGGGCTGGATTCGACCTGCAGGCCTTGTGTTTGCCACCTGTATCCTAGAAAGTGTGGAGGGTTAATCTGAGAACAACACCTGCAGCTCGGATCAGTGCTGCTTTTTCTTATAACAGGTGAATTGAATGCAAGCCTCCCCACACCCACCTGTGTGTTTCCCTAGGGCCCAGGGGTGGAGGAGTTTAGCCTTTTATTAACCCCCAAAACTGAACTATGAGAGCTCCCTTGCAGGACAAGGTTCCTCACTAGAGAGAAACTGTTGGGAACCATAGCAAAATTTATCAGGATGGGCAACATGGAAATAAAAGAAAAAGTGCTGTCCAAATAACATGAGGGAGGTGGACCAGGCCAGGATATTTCAGCAAGCATTCTGCCTTAGGTTAATGCTACCCAAAAATATGGAAGAGAGTTCTGTGTAGTTGCAAAAACTCCTGAACCCAGTTTTCTTCTAAATGTTTATGAAGCTAATTTACATAAAAATAAGCAACAGCAAAAGTGTTGAAGGCCAGTCCCATTCAAAGTTACTCTAAGAACAAAGAAAAAAGACAATGAAAAATATGGTTCTTAGAAATCATGAAATATTTGCATAAAAAATCTAAACTCTAAGTACCAGTCAAAATAAGCTAAAGGAAATTAAGAAAAATAATACACTCTGAATAATAATTTTGATTTAAAGAGTATCGATCAATTATTATGTTCAGTCATTTCTGAGATTATATGAGAGAAAAGATAAACATGATAAAAATCCTGGCTTCTGCAATCTTATAGACAGACTAATGAAGAAGGAAATGCAAACTCACTCAATCACAACAATTCTTTTAAGTGAAACTGGATATAAACAAGTTCTCAGTAAAAAGTAACCCCTCAAATTCACCATTGCCCTAATTTTTAATCATTCCATAGGTTTGCTTTGGGGAAGCCTAAAATATCTTTTAGTTTATAGTTTTCTAATATGTCTTAAATAAAATCAAAGACAGCATGCTGCCCAAGCTGAGTAAATTATTCTGGGGTGGGGAGGGAGAGAGAGTGGGAAAGTGTGTACACTTTGAATGAAAGTCTACAATCTAGTGTGATTATGTCCCAGTAGGAAAGGCACATTTTCAAGCATTTTAGGCTATCACATGCATGCACAGGTGAAATAGGCCAGAGGCCACTGTGTGTAAGGAAACATAGGAGTCAGATGTCAAGAGCCACAGGAAGGAGGGAGCATATAACCTCCATTTCCCAGCAGTGCACTGTTGACCTCTGTGCCTGCTTCAGCTCTGTTCTTTCCCTTCATTCTTCCTAAGAGAAAGACATGGGTTTAATAGTGTCCCTGGATCCCTATCCTTCCTATGGCTGTAACTTCCAGAACAGGTGACTACAAGCACCTGATCTGTAAGTGATACTACTATAAACTTCTGGACTGCCCAGTTCTGTTTTTGACAGAGTATTTTAAAAGCTCCAGTTCAATATTCAGTTAATCCAAAACAAAACACTTTTCATTGATCATTTGTCTGATCAAGCATCTCAGGTCCAAGAACTAGACAATTTCCTTTCCCAGGACAAACTCCCGTTTTCTATTCCGAACTGGATAAGGCAGGTCCATCTATTCTCTTTGAGGGTTGGCTTGTCTGGTACCTAAGCCCCTCTAATGCAGAGGCCCTCTTTTCCTCCTGTCAGTCACCCCAAAGAAGTCTGACACCTGGTTTTCTTTCTACCTGCTGCTACAGTTTTCTGAATATTGTTTGCTCCTTGATTCTCAGGAGCCAGGCTCCAGTCACCAGTTGTGATGCTCTGGTATCTGTTGTTTCACCACCAGATATGACTGCTTGCCTGGGCTGCAGCCTGTTGGCCATCCTTTATGATACCATGCTAGCCAGTCTGGTGAGACATTTTTGCTGTTAGGTAGGTCATGGACCATCCACCAGCACTTAGGGATCTTGCTGGATTGTGTGACCTTACCTTTCATAATTTGCCTTAAATGATGGAGTAAACATTTTCAAGCCACATCATGTTAAGAATTATCTTTGACTTCTGTCTCTCTCCCATCCATATTCAACCCACCAGTATGTTCTGTCAAACTTCTAGGCATGTAACTAAATGTTGCTCCTCTTTTCTACCTCGCATAGATGTCATCCTAGTCATAAGCACTGTCATCTCTCACCTGGACTGTTGCTTTTACTTTGACTCTTACGGCCCAGTCTCCATACAGGAGGTGGAGTGATAATATTACCAAGTATAATAATGTGATTTTTGGACATTCTAATAATTTCACTTTGTCACTTCATTTAGGTCTTAGCTCAAATATCACTTTCTCAAAGAGGTTTCGCTCATCTCCTCCTTAAACTGCAGCCCCCTTATTATTCCTTATTTTTTTCTTTCCCCATAGCATTTATTGCCATCTGATGTATTATATGTTATACTGACTTGTCTTATTTATCTTATCTGTATTCCAGAAAATGTATATATACTGGAAACAGGGATTCTTGCCTTTTTTGCTCACTGCTTTCCCCAGTCTGACTTTTCCTTTGCACAGAGTACTTGCTAAAAGAATGAAATAACAGAGTGTAATTTAGTTTGACCTCTAAGCTATTGCATATCTTTATGTTAGATTTGTTAAGTGGTCAGTCTAATCTCCTAACACTATCTGCCCTTTTTCTAGTTCTACTTTTGTTAATTGCAACAGTAGCAAATGTTGGATCTCAATTCAGTAGTCCTAGCCCTTGATTTGGGAAAGGATTCAACACTAGGACTCAAATATAAGCAGAAGTTTTATTTAGAAAATCACAGAGGTAGAAGTGAGCTGCTGGGCTGCATGGGGTCAGGAAACATGTTACAAAGGCAAAAACAGGGCCTCTGGAGTGTAGGAGGGCCAAGAAAAGCAAAGGAAAAGAAAAGAAAAAGCACCTGAGGGAAGGAAAGGAGGAACCACATAAGAGTTTGTTTTGAGGGTTTTATCTGTTTTCCAAAGGCAAGCATTTTAGGGGTAGGCCTCTAAATTTGAATATTCATCAAATTTCCAGGTGTGTCCTTTCAGAGTTATGGTCTCCCCTGATTGGTTGGTGCTAGGGTGGGGGTCATTAGTCACTGCAGCTGGTTCTGATGCCAGCCATGGCACCAACCCCCTTGGTCTTGCTGAAACGCGAAACACAAAACAGGACTGAGGTCTAGGTGTAATCCCTAGGGCTAATGCTTAAAGGAATGGTTCTGTAAGATCTTGTATGGGAGTTACATGAGATTATTCTCTGGCCCCCTTGTTCCTCCTGTAAGGAGGTCTGCTACATGACTGCAACATGTCAGGGGAGGAAAGGTCATAGAAGCGTCTGAATGGCATGACCACCGATATGAAAGGTCAGGGGGGTTAAACTGCAAGACTAGCAATATGCTAGAGGAGAAAAGGTGGCCCTGGCATGAGGTCCCACCCTAGTTTTGCCCATTGCTAGGCACGAGGACTTTCTGTCCTGGTGGCCTTCTGTACACTGCTTATTGTTCCTACTCTGCTTGTGCCTAACTGCCTGCTATCCCTTTTATGTAAGATCAAGATCGTCTTCTTTTTATATAGATCTAGTTTGTTCTCTAAAACCTCATCTCGCATTAACTAATTTCTTGATATTTCTTCAGTCTTCTGCTATTTGCAAAACATTTTTTCTTATACTGTTTCTATAGTAAGCCAAAGTAAGCGTTCATGAAATTACAGGACCACATCGATCAACATGGTATGCAAACTGTGATCTACTTTGCGGACAACCAACAATAGCAGAAGATTAAAATATAGTAACATAAACATGTAACAGTTAAAAGTTTTGTTATGTGGGCCAAATTGGTTGCATTCATATCCCAACTCTGCTACCCACTAGGTTCCTAACTTTGGGAAGTTACTTATGCCCTTTGGGTTTCAGTTTCCTGATCTTTAAAATGTATTAATGTCTACTTCATGAGCTTATCATCTGGCTTGGAGGCATGTACAATACCAAGAACAGTGGCTGACACATGGTGAGCAGTGAACATATGCTTGCTATTATTAAACAGCCTCGCAGAGGAGCCTGGGGGGTGAGCCTAATTCAGCATTCCTCGGTAGCAGAAAGAGTCACTTTGAGAAGCCACCCCTACCAGTGCTGGCTGCTGCCCTTGGGAATGAGTTGCACAGTGGGTTTGTAAAGAGAACTCTTCCAGGAAAATTAAATTGAAGCAGAGAGAAGCAAATAAAGTCTTTTGATCAGATATACAAGAGCCATTGGTGAAGTATTTTAGAAGAATCACAAGACCTAAAGTAAATTCCCCCAAGTGAGAAAAAGAGGCAAGTGAGAATTACAAAAAAGCAATCTAATCAGGACAATGAAATTAACTTTCTCAATCCGAAAAGTTTTACAAATCTTAAAGAGCTGAAATGTTCCCAGCTATTATGAAAATAGTTTCATTTGCAGTTATATCCAAATAGTAAACTATTTCTGATAAAAACAAACGAAGAGACAAATTAAAAAGAAACTTTCTGCAAAGGTAAAAATGTAATGACAAAAAAAAAAAAAAAAAATGTAATGACAGATTAAGCAAGGACAAATAGGTGTTAATGAATTACCTGAAGGCAGAAGATAGAAAAACAAAAGTTGCGCATAAAAATTGGTGAGGTCACCCTGGCTGGTGTGGTTCAGTGGATTGGCCTGGCCTGAAAACTAAAGGGTTGCTGATTTTGATTCCCAGTCAGGGCACATGCCTCGGTTGTGGACCAGGTCCCCAACTGGGGACATGTGAGAGGCAACCATACACTGATGTTTCTCTCCTCTTTTTTTCTCCCTACCCCTCTCTCTAAAAATAAATAAATAAAATCTTACCAAAAAAAATGGTGAGGTCAATCAGAGGTCAAAGAAACAAAGCCAACCTGCAAACCTTAAGGCATGATTAGAAATACTAATTAGGCCCTGGCTGGTAGCACAGTGGGTAAGGCACCGGCCTGCAAACCCAAAGGTTACAGGTTCCATTCCCCAGCCAGGGCACATAATAAGGTTGCAAACCAGGTCTCCAGTCAGATCTGTGGCTGGAGTCAGGTGAAAGGCAACCATATATTGATGTCTTTCTCCTTCTCTGCCTCTCTCCCTTCCCCTCTTTCCAGAAATAATTAAATAAAATCTTTAAAAAAAAAAAAGAAATACTAATTATTTAAGAAACAGAAAGAAAATTGGGACCTAATTTTATGGATTACTTCTGACTTGATGTTCTTCACTTTGCAAGCTATAATTGTTCAAATAGTATTTGTATTCATAGATGTGAGCATGCAATATTTTCCTAGGAGAAATCTAAAAATCTGGGTTTTCTCTCCATTTTTAATATTAGTAAATATTTCTCATATTAGAAAGTTTCATTTTATATACATAGATTGAATTCAGGTTGAATAACAAATGTGTAAGGCATTACTATGCTATGCCCTTTGTATAGTGCAAACAGATGAGGCAACAGGACAATCCAAAGTCACATAGTTCTTAAATTATGGAATCAGACTTCTCAAATGTCTGAATTTCTGTCTAGGACATAGCCAGCTATGAAAACACCACCCTCTAGCTTCCCTGTTTTTTGCTGTGTCTGGGTGACATGACAGCTTTGCTTTATCTCAGGGTGCCCTCACATTACAAATGACAACTAACTGCCAAGAAGTGAAACCAGATTAGGACATTTTTAATCTTCTTTAGCCATTTCTAAAATGAAGATTAAGGACAGAAGTTCATTACTATTCCCATCTCAGTATTTGCAAGTTCTATCCTACCTCAGCATACAAAGTTCTTACTCTCCAATTTTGCTCTTTCTTTCAAACTCAGGTCACATCATCTTCATTTTGTAAACAGAGGCTTTGTAAAAATAAAACTTAGTCTCATATAAATACGCACAGAAACTCCCTCTGTTCCATAACATCTGGTGCCTACATCTGCCTTAAATTTCTCTTCTAGAAATTAGAGCACCTCATGTACCTCTTCCTCCAAGTCTGACATAATGACAGTCTGCAAATTATTAAGGAAACAATTTAGATAACACTTCAAAAGGCTAGAGTGACAGAATTTGAAACATTCTTGGCCTGTATGTATATGTTTTATTTCATTTTATCTTTAGAGAAAAATTTCTTTTGTGACTCAACTTTTTGACAATTAATTAGGAGACAAAACTTTATATATAGAATATCTTCAAAAATTTTTAAGCTAAGTTTCAGGAATAGAGTCAGGAATATTGTATCTTCTTTGATTAAAAATGTTATATACTTGGCTTGCTCTTTGTGAAACTCAGACACACACCTGATGACCCAGTGAGCTTACCCCTCAACTGTCAGTTCTGAAAAAACATTTGAGCAGATGGAAGTCAAGCTCTGACTTCCTCATTTTTGTACATTATGTCAAGGTTTTTAAGAAGAAGCTCTCGTGAATAAAATGATTCTGCCATCTAAAATAACACCCCACTACCACCACACAATATTTGTTCTTTAAAATTTGCTCTTTTGGAAAGGCTGAAGGAGAATATCAAATATAGCAGTGATAAGAAGTAAGTTAAAAGGAAGAGTGGGAAGGGGTAGGAGTTAGGAGCAGCAGAGTTAAAAGCTGCAATGTCTTTGGATTTGCTTGTTTGGATTTGCTTATTTGGACTGTCACTACCTGCAACTTGAACATGCCATTTGAGTAACATAATGACTAGCTCTCAGCCCACTCCAAAAACTGGGTCTTAAGAAGTGGTTCTCTCCTTCCCTCTACCCTTCAGCATATGTGCAAGCTTTCTCAGTGAGAATTCCAACTTTATGGTATACCTTTAATAGCCCACATACCAGTCATCCTATCTGGTTCCTACAGAATATCCCTGACATAAATTTCTGCTAAAATTCTGCAGGCTGGGGACTCTGATGATTGGGAAAATGATAGACCAATTAGCACACAGAGTGGTATCAACCCTGCTTTTCTTGTGCAGTCACAGTATAGTGTTTGCTCCAGAAATTCCCTACAGCAATGGTACAGGCTGTTCTTTTTTTCCCCCTGAGAGGTGAAAACAAAATAGTAACTAAAATTGGAAAGTGCAAAGCCATCTGGGTCAGATGTGGAAGAGACAAGCTGGCCTGGAAACTTTTCCATCCTTATAAAAAGAGAGCAGCCAAAAGCCAGAAAGCAACCTCTGTCTAAGGGGCTAGAAGTGAAAAAGGTGACTCTATACTATAATTTCTCTGTCAAAAACCCCTCACCTTAAAAAATACCTAAAAGCACTTATCACTTTTCTTTTTTTAGTTCTGTGTCCCTTTTTTGGAAAAGTCACAGTGAAACCTCTCTTGTGTCTTTCTTGAAGGCCCTCTAGAAGAATTCACACACAAGTTTCTGTGTGTTTTTCTCATTGAATAACTAAAAAGTGAAATGTTCAATAGCACAATATTTCACCTCTGGGCTCCCGAAATCAACTTGATATTATGGAAAGACAAATAATTTGAAAGGTTCAAGTCCTTGACTGGCTACTTCTGGATGTGTGCTCTTAGGTAAGTCGCTTGCTCCACCACACTTTAGTTTCCTCATCTGTAAAATGGGCATATTTTTATATCTGCCTTACTAACTATTAATACCTGCCTTACCAACTCTCAAAAGCAATAAAAGTAAGCATGTGAAGGGTGTCTTATACTATCAGCTAATCCCCATGCAAATTGATCTTTATTATTTTAACTAGAGTTGTTTCATTTTTCAGATTGTAAAATTAAATCTGCTTATTCTAAAACTTTTCAGAAAATACACAAAAATAATAAAGAAAATAGAAAATAAAGTGAAAAAATTTAATTTCCAAAGGGATAACCCCTATTAGCATTGTTGTCTGTTTCAGTTGAGACTCTCTTTGTGCTTACACTCCCATTTTATAAAAATAACTTCATAGTATGTCAATTGTTTGTAAAATGCAAATTTTACTTACCATAATGTGAAAGAATGTAAGATTTTTTACTATAAAAAACAAATAACCCAGATGAAAATGCAAGAGAGCACAAATATAGCCAGCATATGGAATGTCTCCACTGTGACAAAGTGAATTATTCATAAGCACTTGTCAGAAATATCCAAGGTTAGTGAGCTATTCTGGAACAACAGAGTACAAATTCTAAAGTGAAGATTACTACATGTTCCAAAAACCTGTTTTCCCTTTTCTCCTGGACACGTAGCTAAGCTATATTTTCTATACCTCCTTGCATTTAGATGTAATCATGTGACTGAGTTCAGGCCAATAGAATGTCAGTGGAAGATCTATGTGTCAATTCTAGTTGGAAGTGGTTAAGAAGAGGGTGAGTCTTCCCTGTGTGAGCTGATGGAAGGAATCCATAAACCCGAATTCTGAAAACGCCTGTCGATCACCAGCACAAACTGGAATTGATATAAATAAAAAATAAATTCTACTGAGTTACTGAATTTTAGAAATTAATATTAAGGCAGCTAGTTTTACCTACCTTAATAAATGAAACTTTTAACATATTTCTAAATAACAAGTATAGCTTGAACCTTGGCGTAATTTCAGAACTTTCCTTAAATATAGGAAGAATTAAAATTCATTGAGTGTTTTAATTTCCGAAGTGCAGAGAAATAGCCTCTCCTTCTCACTTACTTGGTACAAATAAGTCTCTACCCACTCCCTCATTAAAAATTCCTAAACTGCTGTTCCCAGGCCTTTCTTCCTATAAATAAAATTAAGACCTAAATGCGAATTTCCCTGAAAGAAATAATGTATTCATTTCACTAAATGGCCTAAACTGCATTAAGAATGGTGTTAAAGATTATAAAAAGAGATACGAGAGAATGCCTATAACAAAGGCAAAAATAACTAACATAGACTTAATTACATGGGTATAGTACCATATATAAATCCTCAAATATAGTTTCTATGGAATTACAATCTTTATCTTTTTCTAGTATCTTAATAGTATCCAGCACCTACTATGCTTTCAATGACATTTGCTGAAAGACCATTAAATTAAATGATTGGAGAACAACTAATGATTACACTGTACATCACTATGAACTAGAATAGTCAAAGAAGGCTTAGTGAAGAAAATGAGACTTGGGCCATGTTTTCTAGTTTTCATGAGAAGAGGAAATGTAAAAAATGATAACATCTCTTCAGCCCACAGGGAAAAATAGAGGGCTTCTTGCAGTCAAAGAGGCTTACAAGGTTATCAACTCTTCCCCTTGTTCATCTCTGCAGTGCACTCACTCCCTGGCTGGGCAGCCCTGCGTGCAGACTGTGGCTGCTGCTGCTGGAGAGGAGGAGTAGACCAGGAGTGAGGAGTCAGCCTGAACAACTGCTCTGTTACACAGTACAGAGTATAGCCAGTATCAGGAAAGATGTTTGCATGGTGCAATGGGGCAACATTTTGGAGATATTTAAAAATTCCTTTACTGAAGTATAATTTACATCCTATGAAATGCAAATGCACCCTATTTTCAGTATATATTTGGTCAGTTTCGGTATGTTTCTACAGCCGTGCCAACATTCCGATAATCCAGCTTTGCAACACGTCTATCACCCCAAAAGGTTCCCTTGTGCCTACTTGCAGTCAGTCCTCAATCTCCACCCTAGGCAACCAAATGATCTGTTTTCGCTTCCTGTACTTTCACCTTTTCTGGATACTACATAAATAGAAGCATATATGTTCTTCTGTGACTGGCTTCTTTCATTTAGCATATATTTTCAAATGTTTTCAAGTTGCAGAATGTATCGGTAGTTTCTTTATGTCACTAATGTTCAGTTTTATGTATATACTATGTTTTGTTTATTAGTTCACCAGTTTGTAATGCTATTATTTCCATGTCAGTAAAAATTTATCACCATTATCCTGTAAATCCGCAGGTTTTTTTCTTCCTCTAAATCCAATAGCTTATACCCATTCTAGCAGCACCATCTTTTTTTTTTTTAATTAATTTTTTACTTTTATTTATTTGACATTTGATATTATTTTTTTTTAATTTTATTGTTGTTGTATTACATCCATCCCCTTTTTGCTCCCCTCTGTCCCCCTCCCCACCCACCCATTCCCCCCAAAGTCAATCCCACCTGTTGTGCATGTCCATGGTTCCTTTATACTAGGTTCTTGTCTAAGCTGCTCCCCTTCCTTGCTTCTACTTCCCCCCTCCCCCCAAAACCGTTCCCCTGACCACTGAAGGCCTATTCCTTGTATTCATATACTTGGTTCTGTTTTG
>PVIW01016904.1:0-15402 GCA_004026585.1 Noctilio leporinus | reverse complement strand
GCTGTTTCCAGCACTTGGCTATTGTAAATAGTGCTGCTATGAACATAGGTGTGCATAGGTTCTTATGAATTGGTGTTTCAGGATTCTTTGGGTATAGTCCAAGTAGTGGAATTGCTGGATCAAAAGGCAGTTCCATTTTTAGTTTTTTAAGGAAACCCCATACTGTTTTCCACAGTGGCTGCACCAGCCTACACTCCCATGAACAGTGTTTGAGGGTTCCCTTTGCCCCGCACTCTCACCAACACTTGTTGTTTGTTGATTTGCTGATGATTGCCATTCTGACAGGTGTGAGGTGGTATCTTATTGTGGTTTTAATTTGCATCTCTCTGATGACTAGTGATGTTGAGCATTCTTTCATATGCCTCTGGGTCCTTTGTATATCTTCCTCAGTGAGTTGTCTGTTCAGGTCCTTTGCCCATTTTTTAATTGGGCTATCTGTCTCCCTGGTGTTGAGTCACATTAGTTCTTTATATATTTTGGAGATCAGACCTACTTATTTTCTTATAATGGGCAGAAGACACTTGGTGATCCTGTTCTGTTTCTCTGTCAGATTCCTTTTCAGATAAAATTATTTGAGGGTAAGATTTATGCTCAAAGAATAATGAGGTAAATAGGAGTGAAGAGAATAATTTAAAAGCAACTTATAACAAGGAAGTGATCATATACACTGAAAGCATGGGGAACCCCACCCAGCTGCTTGGTTCTGTTTGAACTCAGGTCAAAGGGGAATTTAAACCCAGAGATCATTTCTCCACTGAAACCTCAAAAGGCTTTCTCTTGTTTTAACCATGTTGCAACTTGAAACCTGACTGCTAAGAAAGAGAAAGTTGTACCTGTGTTAAGATTGTTTTGGCTTATTTTATTTTCTAAATTAATTATTATTTTTTTTTCCTAAAAGTTTCTTCCTGGAGAAGGAGGGCCCATCGTTAAATGAAATTATGTTTGTTTCGCCAAATATCTTAAAACAATTTATAAAAACTTGGAATGCAATTCATGGGCAAAGACTTTTGTTCAAGCCAAAAGGCATTACTTAAACAATGAACAAATAACTTTGTGACTAGAATTTTAAATAGAAACATAATTTGCTAATGGTTTGTTCCTGAAGTCAGACCTCACTCCTTTTCCCTGGTTATTAATCTGGGACATTAGGGGAATGAGATAGAAATAATATATCTGAATTTCACTTAAAAATTTGACAAGATTTCTTATGCTATTTGAATGGCTTTAATATAGAAATATGTTTCAGATAATCAAAGGCCACCCAGAGAAAGTTTTTTTAGTACCATGTTGCAGTCCTATATATTTTTTTCAATGATGATATTATAACTAAAACATTGATAAAATCTGTAATAATTTAAACTGGAAGGAATAGTTCTGTAGCTTTAATTACCATTTAGAAACCTGTGGCCTTCAAATTTGTTTCTAGTTCACTTTCTAAGTTTCATATCTAGTGGACATCCCTCAAAATGGCTAAAGATGAATTTATCATCTCTATTCCACCCTCCAACTGCTCAAATCCTATGACTCTTTTTTTTTTTTGGAGGGGGGAGTACAGTGAACTTTATTGATGGTGCATGACAAGGCAGGGCTCCCTAAGCCCCTCCCCTCACAGTCTAGAATGGAAAGTGAAGATCAGGAAATTCTCAGTATGTTGGGGGATCAATTTGGGACAAGGACTCCCCAGCAGCTGAAGACTGTTCTTCCTGTCACTGGAGCTGGTATCCCATAAGGTCCACCACCCTGATGCTATAGTCAAATTTGTTGTCTTAACAGGAAATAAGCTTGACACAGAGGTCATTGAGGGCAATGCCAGCCCCAGAATCAAAGGTGGAGAAGTGGGTGTCACTGTTAAAGCCACAGGACACAACCTGATCCTCAGTATTGCCCAGGATGCCCTTGAGGGGGCCTTCTGTTGCCTGCTTCACTACCTTTTAACGTCATTGTATTTGGCAGCTTTCTCTGGGTGGCAGGTCAGACCAACAACCATTGCAGGTGGGGACATGGAAGGCCATGCCTGTGAGCTTCCCATTCAGCTCAGGGATGACCTTGCCCACAGCCTTAGCAGCGCCAAAGGCAGGCATGATGTTCTGGGAAGCCCCTAGGCCATCCCCCGACAGCTTCCCAAAATAGCCATCCATGGTCTTCTGGGCAGTAGAGATGACATGGGCTGCGGTCATGTGTCCCTGCATGATGCCAAAGTTGTCATAGATGGCCTTGGCCAGGGGGGCCAAGCAGTCGGTGGTGCAGGAGGCATTGCTGACAATCTTCATGGAGTTGTTACACTTGTCATGGTTCACACTCATCACAAACATGGGGGTCTCAGCAGAAGGGGCAGAAATGAAGACCCTCTTGGTTCAACCCTACAGGGGAGCCCCAGCCTTCTCCAAGGTGGTGAAGACACAGTGGAGTCCACAGCATATTCAGCGCCAGCTTCACTGCATTTGATGTTGGTGGGATCTCGCTCCTACAAGATGGAAATGGACTTTCCATTGATGACAAGCTTCCCGTTCTCAGCCTTGACTGTGCCTTTGAACTTGACCTGAATAGAATCATACTGAAACATGCAGACCATGTTGTTGAGGTCAATGAGGGATCACTGATGATGTCAATATTCACTTTGCCAGAGTAAAACGCAGCCCTGGTGACCAGGCACCTGATATAGCCAAAGCTGTTCACTCTGACCTTGACCATCATGTCTCAGGGTTGAGGCTGCCACTTAGAAGGAAGACATAGCTGTCTGTCAAGCAGAAGGAGCAGAGAGCCTATAATTCTTAATAAACAGAAGCTTTATGTAGCTTCTCAAGCTAGAACCCTTGACACATCATCTTACTTACCTGTCAATATGTAATTGATCATCAAATCCCATTGATGCCATCTCTTTAATATCTATCTTATGGTACATGTTGAAGTGAGGGTTAAAAAAATACTGAAGAAAAGGGAAAACATAAGACAATGCCCAATAGTCCCCACTATGTTCATTGCAGCCTTATTTACAATATCTAATATTTGGAAGTGTCTATCAGTAGATGAATGGATTAAACAACTATGGGACATTTACGCAATGGAATACTACTTACCTGTAAAAAAAGAAGAAAAATCTACCCTTTGCAACAGTATGGATGAACCTAGAGAACATTGTGCTAAGTGAAATAAGCCAGTCAGGGAAAGACAAATACTATGTGATCTCCTTCATATATGCAATCTAATGAACAAACTGAATTAAACAGCAAAATAGTGAAATACTCATAGATAGAGAGAAGGCTGGCAGTTCTGGTAGGGTTGGGGGTATGAGCGATCAAGCAGGAAAGAAAAGTAACTCATGGTCATGGACAAAAGTGTGGTGACTGTGGGAGGGATGGAGTGGGTGGAAGAGAAAGAGAGCATAAGGAGGATAAATGGTAATAAAAAATACAATAAAAAATTAAACTAAAAATGTAACTTCCAAAGTAAAGAGGGAGATTTAAAAGCTGTATCCAATGGTGAGTTCACCATAAATCCATAGTTTAATTGACCCCAAAAAGTGTTAATGTGATCTGAGAGTGCATGAATTAAATTACAGTGTTTAGAAGGCAGGAAGATAATTTTGCTTAGCGCTATACACTCAGATCACAATTATATTCAGTTAAAACATATATTTAATGTAAAATGAATACAACTATATTCAGATGAGGGGACAGAGTGTTAAAAAAACTCAAAACCATGTATTTAGGGATTTGCAAGGACTAGGAAGCTTTCCCTTGGAGAGGGGAGCTCTTCAGGTGGCTGTGTTGCTGTGTACAGTTTACTGAAGGATACTCTGTAAGGCAACAGTCCCAATATCTATCCATAGGCTAGAGCTGGACTGGCCCTGCAAGAAGGTTCTAGGATAATTCTACAGAATCCTCAGTCCCATCCCCAAGAAATTCTTATTCAGCTGCCATAAAGGGAGATCTGTCCACCCAGAATGTCTGTACATTAAGATTCCTGGGTGATTTTGACACATAGCCAAGGCTGGGAAGGAACCCCCATGTAAATGAGAAATCAGATTTTCTTAGCAAGCATGACCTCTTATCCAAGGGCAAATGGATAAGAGGCCTTTTCAGAACATTAGGAGATGCACTTTGTTTCAATGGGAAGAAAGGAAGGAGTATTGAGTCACAGGTTCAAAAAGGGTTACATGAATAATTTTCAGCCATGGAATCTTAGAGTTGTGCAAGAATAGTATTTGGGCTCTATGGTTTTTAGGATTCAATGGAATTTGTCAAAAGAAGCAAAGACTTATATATACAAGGCAGCTTAAATTTTTTTTCATTTAATTATCTAGAGTACAAACTATCCATCTATAGCAGAAGTCATCAGCACCCCATTCATATTCCCTTGAGCCAATTTTGATGCCTGCTGGACTGATTTCCACCTGTACCCCTTTACCTGAGGTCTTTTGCTGGCCTCCAGAGCTCATTCTACTTGGACACATAGCACATCAGGCATGCAGGGAACTACCCACTCAGCAATCCTTGACCAATGACCAACAGGAATTTGTGTATGCATACCCCAGCTCCCTTGTATGTCAGGTGGGATGACACTGGAGGATGTGGTTTATGTTCCTAGAGTTTCAGGTGGGACGAAGCTCCAGATACAACGGTAACAGTCCTGCTTGCCTTTTCTTCCCTTATCCCAGTCCCACTTTCCTGCTCATGCTTCCTGGGATCAATCACAAGTAAATTACCTATACCCAAATTTCTGTCTTAGTATCTGCTTCTGTGAGAACAGAGACTAAGATACAAACCAATTATTGATAAATAGAAAATAATTACTTATTTAATCAAAATTTGAGGAAATGAAGATTTAAAGGGCATCCAACTCAAACATATTGGTTTTTAATCTTGGCAATCTGACAGCACCTGACATCCAGGGTAACACTGACAGGCACATTTAAGTTAGGTGGTCCAACTGTCCTTGGCTTCCAGATCCCTGGCTACTGAGGGTTGCTGTTTCCTGACCTCAACAGCACCCTCTCTGGGCCCACTCTCTGCCATTTGCCCTTCTCTCTTGGGGGTCTAAGTACTACATATAATTCTCTCAATACATCTCCCTTACTTCCCTGTCTTTGCTTTTTCTTTATGCCACTCTTCCAGAAATTTCTCTTCATCCTTTAAAATGCATTGATGCTGTCCTCTCTTCCAGAAATCCCCTTGCCTCATTCCCTTACACCAAGGGAGTCATTCACCGCTCTAATTATTTCTGTTTCCTGTGTAGAATGATACAATTATCAATCAAGTGAATATGTAACATTAAAATAGGAGCGAGTTAAGTTGGAGGGCATGCCAATGTAGAAATCTACGTTGGCTCTCTTTGCACTCACTGCCAGGGAACATCTTAGAGAATGATGGTTTTTCAATGATAATTCATTTGTATATTATCTTTCCTTTGTTCCTTTATTCTACAGCTAGTTTAGTGAGAATGCAATTATTAAACAAGTGTGCAGAACTTAAATCCAGGTAGAATACCCTGAAAATGGGGGAATATTATTCAGTAATTTATGATACTGAATAATCATAAATCTTTATGATATAAAATCTTTATGATATAAAAAAATGCTTACACTGTCACCTTAATTGAGGAGACCAGGCAACAAAATTTTGTGTGCAGTATAAATTCAAAAATTGTGGGTTTGAAAAAGGTGGAAGGAAATCCATTAATGGTCATACAGTGGTGATTATTTATTTTTTTGCTTCTTTTTACTTTCATACTTTCTAAGTTTTCAGTAATGACCAGGTTGCAGAAAATAACAATGATACCTTTCTACCTGTAATGAATGATTTTCCCCAGATCAATCACCATGGAAGAGAATTTATAAGTTATTGAAGATTTACCTACAAACTATATCAAGAGGCCATAAGTCTCTACTTGTGAATTCTTTCAAATGTTGAAGGAACCTTCATTGAATTATTCAGCTGCCACACAATTTACTTGAGAGCATAAGAATAGTTCAGAAGCTATGCAGTTTTGTCACTTTTAATAAGGAAGTGTTACCCTGAAATCCAAATTTGATAAATAGACATGCTTACACTCACACCATGACATTACCCAGTATAAGCAGAAAAGTATTAAAACACTAGCCAATTAAATTTAATAACGTAAAAAAAAAATGATCCTCTACAATTTGATAAACTATTCTAAGAATGAAAGTGATTTAATATTAGGAAAACTATCACTATACTGAATAACATCAAGAGGACAAAGAGGGGAAACCATTTCAATGAGCACTGAACAAGCAGTAGATAAAATTTAAAAAGTATATTTCATAAAACTTAGAATAGAAGAATCCTTTATTCTATTTTATGATTCTATGATCATTGGTCATTAACCTAGTCATACAGAATATTGGTTATGAGTAATGTGCTCTAAAGTCTTCCTGACCTAGGTTTAAATTCTGACTATATCATTTTCTGCCTGTGAGATGTGTGGTAAATTATTTAATCTTTCCACCTTAGTTATGTCTGTAAAATGGGCATAATAATGTGTCACCTTATAGCATTGGTGTGAGCATCACTACAGTGAGACATGTTAAGTGCTTAGGACAGTACCTGGAACAGGTTAATAAATATTATATCAACATTTGTATACCAATCTCTATGATGCTGATGGTGGTAATAATAGTAGCAGCAGCAGTAAAATTTATGTACTTCAGAATTTACTTGTAGAGATTCTTCTCCTCTATACCCCAAATACACATCCCTAAGGGTATTCTCTTAGGTGATTCTAAAATATACCAAACATTGAGAATCATTAAATTAGAGAAATTCCTAGTAAAATTAGAAATAATAGAACAATATAAAATACCACCAAATTGTTGACTACTTTTCTAGGCAATGAAATAGTCATGAAACAGAAGTGAGATGTAACTGTATTTTCAGATGGCCTTTCATTAAGCATAGTAAATCTAAGACAATACTCCTCCTTCCCCAACCCTGGCTGGTAGCACAGCAGATAAGGCACCAGCCTGGGAACCTAAAGGTCACTGGTTTGATTCCCCAGCCAGGGCACATAACCAGGTGGCAAGCCAGGTCTCCAGCTGGGTCTGTGACTGGAGGCTGGTGAAAGGCGACCATACATTGATGTTTCTCTCCCTCTCTGCCTCTCTCCCTTCCTTTCTCTCTGGAAATATTAAATAAAATCTTTAAAAAAAAAAATACTCCCTCAAGACTGCCCCTCTTAGAATCAAGAAAAGCACTCGGGATAGTGGTCAGCCACAAGATAAATATATGCATGTGTATGTGTATATATAAACATATTTTTCAGCAATATCCATTTAGACCATATAGTAGGAAAAATTTATACATAATAGCAACAAACTTATAAAATACCTAGAAACACCTTACGAGAAATATGAGAAATTATATATATATGAAGGAAAGCAAAATACCAAGTGATAAAAAAGAAAAGTTGAATAATGGAAAGATGTACTAGAAGTTCTAGAAGTGTGGGATGAATGAATATTATAATTTGGAAAGCACTCTTTACAGGCTTCATGTAATTAATCCCAATGGATTTTTTTAATGAAATTATTGGGATTTTATTTGAGAGCTAAATGTGATCAAATAAACAACCTGGAGCCTGACTTACAGCAGGTGCTTAATAAATGCTGGCTCACTTCCCTCTTGCTGCTCAGCAAAGTTCCGATGCTTCAGACCGTGGTGATCTCCCACCCTTGAGTTCCTATAGTTACCATTCATTTGGTAATTACCATATACAATATCTGGCAATTCTACCATATGTGAAGTTTTTATTTTTAAAGATTTTATTTATTTATTTTTAGAGACAAGGGAAGGGAAGGAGAAAGAGAGGGAGAGAATTTGGTGCCTCTCACAAACCCCCAACTGGGGACCTAGCCGGCAACCCAGGCATGTGCCCTGGCTGGGAACAGAACTGGTTACCCAGCAACCCTTTGGTTCACAGGCCAGCACTCAATCCACTGAGCTACACTAGCCAGGGCTATGTTAAGTTTTTAGGTAATTTACATTTGGGAATTTATTCTCTCCCAAATAAATTACAAATTCCTTGAAGTCAAGGACTAAGTTCCTACATCTTTGAACCAAATACTCCATGCACACTAGCTGCCACAGGAAATGGGGGGTAATTCAGAGATAGTAGACCCAAACCCATCATTAGCTCACACTTTGTGGAATAAATAACATACATTTAGTCACAGATGTGGAAGTCACGCTTGGGGACCACTGATCAATCTGAGTATCAACCACCATCCCAGGGTGGAGTGAACCTTCCTTTAACTAAAGCGATGACTTCTGAGTAGTTTTTAGCTGAGGCATCAACTCATTTTAAAAACATTCTGAAGCTGATAAAGAGCTTAGGTCAATTCAATAGTCCAACGTGGATTCTTGCAAAATAGGGGTGACTAATTGAAGAAATGCATGCCTACTTAACACCAGTCAATGGCCTATAAATCCAAAGAATGAATGAATTCCCAAATTCCCAAAGCTTCAAAGCAAAGTATTTCAGAATCATGCTCTGAGTAGGCTTGGCAGATTCTCAAAGTATAGTGGCTGCAAAATACTCACTTGGTATTTTAAGCATATTTTGTATGCTTAAATTTGTAAAATTTTATAAAATTTGAGGATGAGATACTGTTAGTCAGAAAGTATACATGGGGAGCATAAGTATTCAATCAGTATGTGTACAGTTTCCAAGAACTATGAGTAAGCAAAACAATCCTTGACTTCAACTGGATGTCAGTTTTACCTAAATACATGCAGGGGATATTAATACTATACTTGTGTTTACTTTAACAGCCACCAAGCCTGTGTGAAAATCAGCTTCACAGCCAAATAAAGTGACAAAAATGACAACTCCAAGAACATAGAAACCACTTTGCAAGTCTTGCTTGCATCTTCTGTGTAATCGCCAAAAAAGAAGGCTCATACACTTGTGCACGGGCTGCCTACCCACTTCTCAAGCCCCCACTTAACACTCCAGGGAGGGGGCTCACTGAAATGCCAACATTCAAGTCAGAAAAACGCCTCTAGCCATCAAAACCTGCCCAGTGTTCCAGCTATTTCTAAGAAGTGCGTAAACCTCCCCCATAATTCAGAGCTCCAAATTTCTGTGCAGAACTGCAAGGTTTCAGAGCATCTACTCACAGACTCCCAAAGCGGGTAAAGGAAGGCGGGAGCCGGTCTCCTCAGGAGTTCAGCTTCAGTACGACTACCTGATGCCACTGTGGCAAAGGATGGGCTGCAGATGATAATGAGGCAGGCCTGCCATCTCTGGGTCACCCACAGGTCCACATGCAATTTGGAGGTCTGTGGCAAGTATCTAGACACTGAAGATGGGGCCTGCACTTTACCATAACTTAAAAAAAAAAATACATATATATATATATTTTTTTTCATTATTTTTAGAAAGAGGGGAAGGGAGAGAGGCAGAGAGGGAGAGAGACATCAACGTATGGTTGTGTTTCACCTGCCTCCAGCCACAGACCTGACTGGAGACCTGGTTTGCAACCTGGTTATGTGCCCTGGCTGGGGAATCGAACCTGCGACGTTTGGGTTGGCAGGCAGGAGCGTTATCCACTGCACTACCAGCCAGGACGATTAAAATATGTTTAAGAAAAATTCAAAAAGCACAAGAATTCAAGGGTGATTAAAATAACAAGAAAAAACTATATCGAAATTACGTAATACATATCTTTGAGAATAGGAAGTTTCCAGATATGGGTTGCAGACAGTAATCCAGAGTACAGAGACTGCACTGTGGGTAGGATCATTAGGAAAGGCTTTATGAAAATTTGGGTCTTTAATTGGGAGGCCACTTAGCTTAATGAGTAAGAAAAGGGGTTCTTGAGCAACTTGCCCTGCTTTTCAGTCCTGCTTCAAATCAAAGGAGCTTTCTGTTCTTGAAACCATTATTTGTTCTTTCTAAGCTTCTGTTTTCTCACCTGTAAAACAGAAATAATAATAGCATCTACCTTGTAGGGTTGAGTCAGATAATGAATGTGAGGCAGCATCTGGTATATGGTAATGGCTTAATTAAATATTGGCATAAAAAATAAACAGAACAATTTGAATTGACAGATAGTTTGGAAATGGACAAAAGAGGGATAGATAATGCAGATCAGATGATGTTTGACAGAAAACATCTGAAGGCCATCTCTGTCTCTCCTAAGGTTCTGGGCATTATTATAACTCTCCAGGAAGTACAGGAACTTCGGAGACCACTAATATCTGGGAGGAAACCACATCTTTGTTTCCTGATTTTTTTCATTGAATACATTTTGGGCCCAACCCACCACCAACAGAAAAATGTTCAAAGTATTCAGAAAACTAAGCTGGGAGATCAAAATATCCGCCTGACTCAGAAGAAGGGAGGGCAACGTTGAATGTTCATGAAATCATGCTCTGACACTCCAGTGCTGTGTCCCTAACACATCATGGAGAAAGAGATTTTGAATTAAGTGAAAACTTGAGCCAATCTGCTTGGAATGATACAGATAGCCCAGTCCCTTCCCATTCCTCCCTTGTACTCACAAACCTCTCTCATTATTTTCATCTTATTTCGTGTTCATATTTTCAGCAGATAATGGGCTGAAATTTTGGCTCCATGGATCAGATGTTTGGCGTTGTACAGCCTGAGCCCGTAAGTAGAAAACAACTCACTCAAGAAACATTCTTGCCAAGAAAGGGCAATAAACAGGACATTTCACTATCACCCACAACAACTCCCAAATCCCACATTTCTAAATATGAACTGGGGATTATGGCCACAATTTGAGAAATTTAAAGCAATTTTTACTGGTCCAGGTGCAAGCATAGTTGCTTAACTGGTGTTTGTAGCTTAGGAGGAGGGCACTTATTGGGCTCCTCTCTATGACTTCCCAAAATCCAGCCGCAAAACCTAGACCCCCTTGAAAAACGATTTCACATCTAACCACAGAGATTCAGAGCACTATTTAGAGGGGTAGCTTTCAAAGGAGGGAGGAAGGGGCCAGCCACGATGGTCCTAGGCTCCATGTTTCTGGAGGACACCTTCGGCTGCAGCACCAGATTGCCAGGGAAGTTGGCAGTCCTCGCCAAGTGCCACGCCTCTGTCTTCAGGGTGAGACCTGTCACACTTTTCCTTCTCTCACACAACGGGGTGGGAGGCATGTCAGGGAATGTACAATCAACATAAAAGTCAATTTTTATAATCACTTCTGTGCCGAATGGCCCACTTTCCCCTTGTGCTTGGGGACTTCATCGTATTAAGAATAGGAAGCAAAAGAGGCACATTCTATTCAGCAACCACATACATCTTCAGGCAATCTCGGGGCGACAAGAGGGGCTCATGGACCAGCTCGCAACTCCCTAGCAGCCACCATGACAAGTTCTCACAGGTCACCTTCAAGGAGAATACTAGGAATAAATGTTTCTCTTTTTAATCATGAGGTACAGTATTTAATACATAGAAGGTACATTGATCCAGCACTACCATATTCCTAACTAAAGCATTTTTAATTTTTAATTATATTTTATTGATTATGCTATTATAGTTGTTTCAGTTTCCCCCTTTGACTCCCTCCACCCAGCACCCCCTGCTCTCTCAGGCAATTCCCCCACCATTGTTCATGTCTATGGGTCACACGTATAAGATCACTCCATTTCCTATACTGTACTTTACATCCCCATGGCTATTCTGTAACTACCTATTTGTACTTCCTAATCCTCTCACCTCTTCACTCATCCCCCCACACCCTCCTCCCATCTGGCAACCATCGAACCATTCTTCATATCCATGATTCTGTCTCTGTTCTTCTTATTTGCTTAGTTTGTTTTTTAGACTCAAGTATACATATATATACATACATACATCATATATGTGTGCGTGTGTGTGTATATATATGTATTGCTATATTGTTTTTTATCTTTTTTCTTAAATAAGCCCCTTTAACATTTCACATAATAGTGGTGTGGCGATGAACTCCTTTAGTTTTATCTTGGCTGGGAAGATTTTTATCTGCCCTTCAATTTTAAATGGTAGCTTTGCTATGTAGAACAATCTTAGCTGTAGGTTGCTGCTTTTCACAAGTTTAAATATTTCTTGTCAATCCTTTCTAGCCTGCAAAGTTTCTTTTGAAATATCAGCTGACAGTCTTATGGGAACTCCTCTGCAGGTAACTAATTACTTATCTCTTGCTGCTTTTAAGATTCTCTCTTTATCTTTTACCTCTGGCATTTTAATTATGTATCTTGGAGTTTTGGAGTGGGCCCCTTTGCATTCTTCTTCTTTGGGACTCTCTGTGCTTCCTGGACTTGCATGTCTATTTCCTTCACCAAAGTAGGGAGGTTTTCTTTCATTATTTTTTCCAATAGGTTTCCAATTTTTTTGTTCTTTCTCTTCTTCTGTTGTCCCTATGATGTGAATAGTGGATCTCTTGAAGTTGTCCCACAGTCTGCTTACACTATCCTCATTTTCTTTTCTTTCTTTTTAAAATTCTTTTTCTTTCTTGTCGTTCTGTTTTTGTTTGTTTTGTTTTGTTTCCTTATGTACCAAATCATTGATTTTATTCTTGGATTCATCCACTCTACTGTTATTTTCCTGTAAATTATTCCTTATTTCAATTAGTGTATTCTTCATTTCTGACGGGATCTTTTTTATGCTATTAAGGTCCTCACTAAGTTCCTTGATCGTCCTTATAACCAGTGTTTTGAGCTCTGCCTCTGATAGATTGCTTATCTCTATTTTATTTAGTTCTTTTTCTGGACTTCTGATCTGTTCTTTCATTTGGGCTATGTTTCTTTGTTTCCTCATTTTGGCAGCCTACCTGTGTTTTGCTGGTAGTCAAAGCAGGTAGAGCTGCTTTGATTCTACCTAATACATAGATAGCATGACCTAATATAATAGGTGTCCTATAGGGTCCAGTGGCATAGACGCCACTGTCACTCAAGCTGGGTGCTCAAGAATGGCCTTTCTGTGGGCTGAATATATCCTCTTCCTATAGTTGAGCCTTGATTTCTGTTGGCAGGTCAACAGGAAGGGTTTACCCCAGCCAGTCAGCTGCAAGCATTTGAAAGCATTTTTATTTTATAAGACAACAGTTAGACTGGGGTTAACTTGCTTTTACGATTACAGTCCTTACCCATCTGTCTCACTTTTTATTAGCCTCTTGCTTGTTATTCAGTTCACCCTTCACACCAGTACAGAACTAAGAGACAGTATGAGCATCTTAGCCCACAAGTTTAAAAGCTCTAGTAGTTCTCTATTGCTAATGGGATGAAAACCAAACATAGTTTAATGAAAGACCCTACCCTCTATTGATGCCAAATGACCCTGCCCTCTCTTCTCACCTACTCCATCTCGACAATCTTACAACAGCTACATTTTTAAAGATTTTATTAAAGTATAGTTGGCATACAATATTATATTAGTTTCAGGTATACAGTACTAATGATTTAACATTTCGTTATCTTTCATGATTACCACAATAAATCTAGTAACCATCTGTCAGCATACAAAGTTATGATATTACTGACTATATTCCCTACGCTGTACATTACTTCACTGTGACTTTTATTTTACAATTAAAAGTTTGTACCTTTTGTCGACCTGAAAGTTTCTCATTAATCCTCTCTGACAACCATCAGTGTGTTGTCTATATTGATGAATCTGTTTTGTTTAGTCATTTGATTTTTACTTTAGATTCCACATATAAGTGAAATCATATGGTATTTGTCTTTCTCTTTCTGATTTATTTCACTTAGCATTATACCCTCTAGTTTTATCCATGTTGTTACAAATGACAAGATTTCATTCTTTTTCTGGCTCCATAATATTCCATTATACTTATATATACATACCACATCTTCTTTATTCAATCATCTATTGATGCACAACTAGGTTGTTTTCATATCTTGGCTATTATAAATAATGCTGCAATGGACATAGGGGGTGTATCTTTTTAAATTCATGTTTTTGTTTTCTTCAGATATATAACAGAGAGAAATGGCTGGGCCATATGGTACTTCTATTTTAATCTTTTGAGGAGCCTTTATACTGTTTTCTACAGTGGCCACACTAATTTAAAATCCCATCAACAATTCATAAGAATTCCCTTTTCTCCACTTCCTCACTGATACTTGTTATTTGTTTGCTTTTGTTTTCTTTATTTTTAGAGAGAGGGGAAGGGAGGAAGGAAGAGAGAGAGAAATATCAATGTGTGGTTGCCTCTCACGTGTCTCCAACTAGGGACCTGTGTGTGCCCTGACTGAGAATCGAACCAATAACCCTTTGATTCACAGACCAGTGCTCAATCTGCTGAGCCACACCAGCCAGGACTATTTACTTTTTGGTAATAGCCATTCTAACAGGTTTGCAGTGATATCTTATTGTGGTTTTGATTTTCATTTCCTTGATGACTAATGGTTATCTATCTATTCATGTTTTACAACAACTATTTGAACTTTTATTTCTGAAATACTCTTGATTCTTTAACACATTTAGGCTTTTGTCAATTCCATATCCTCTTTTCTGCTTAGAGTTGGTTCTCCTTTTCCAAAGGTCACCTCCTCTATGAAGCCTTCTCTGATGACCCTTAGACCTAGAAGGTTATCTTCTTCTTACCTTATGGTCCTGGAGCTCTTAGTACCCACTTATATCAGAGAAGTCATATTTTAAGTAGGACTTAAAAGATCAGTAACTCCAGAAAGGAAGGAATGGGTTTCACTACCTTTCCTATCCCCTGGCACATGCTGAACACTCTATAAATGGCCATAAAAGAGTGAATGAAAGTACATACATGCAGCCTAGGTAGCCCTGGGCTTCTATCTTCACTATTGCCATTATCTGCTCCTGAACTAGACTCTGCCCTCAATCATGCTCTCACAGGTGTGTGCCACTGACCCAAGCAGCTGGATTCAAGGTGCCACCACCTCATCACTGAGCTATCTGAAACATAAGTCCACGAGGATAGCAATTTGAGCCTAGAATGGTGGCTGGCTTACAGTAGTTGGTCAACAAATGAGAAATTAGAAGGAAACCAGGTGAGGATCAGGAACATTTCTGTGTTGGAGAAACTGCACATGGGCTCAAGCTAAAATTCCAACTAGGTGTGTGTTTGGGAAAAAAAAAAAAAAAATCACTGCACCTCATAGAAGGTGGTGGCTCTGTTTCTTAGATTTTGACAAGGACCTACTTCTCCAAAAATATTGACCTGATACAGGCAGCCTATCTGTTGGGGCCCCTCTCAAGATTATTATCAATGAAAATTCCCCTGTATCAAGTTGGTCTTTCCTTATCTTAACCTTTCCCAGTGTACATTTTGCCAGTTACTTATAATCAGTCCTCTGTTTTAATCTTGTTTCCCCATCTGGGTAGCTGGTAGGTGCTAATTTGGACATTGTTTTCTTTTCTTTTCCTTCCTTCCTTCCTTCC
>PVIW01016903.1:0-15407 GCA_004026585.1 Noctilio leporinus | reverse complement strand
AAGAAAGAAATCAAGGAAGACACAAATAAATGGAAGCATATACCATGTTCATGGATGGGAAGAATTAACATCATTAAAATGTCCATACTACCCAAAGCAATCTACAGATTCAATGCAATCCCAATTAAAATACCAATGACAGACTTCACAGAAATAGAAAAAATACTTCAAAAATTTATATGGAGCCAAAAATGCCCATAAATAGCCACAGCAATCTTGAGAAAGAAGAACAAGGTAGGAGGAATCACAATTCCCCACATCAAACAATATTACAAAGCTACCGCCATCAAAACTATCTGGTATTGGCATAAGAATAGACATATAGATCAATGGAACATAATAGAGAGCCCATAAGTAAACCTGGGATTCTATAACCAATTAATATTCAACAAAGAGGGAAGAAACATAAAATGGAGTAAAAACAGTCTTTTCAACAAGTGGTGTTGGAAGAACTGGACAGCAACATGCAAAAAGTTAAAAACTAGACCACCAACTTACATCATACACCAGAATAAAATGAAGATGAATAAAGGAGTTAAACCTAAACAGTGCCACCATAAAGGCCATGGAGAAATATATAGGCAGTAAACTTTTGGATATCTTACACTGCAATATATCTACTGATACTTCACCAAGGGCAAAGGAAATAAAAGAACAAATCAACAAATGGGACTATATCAAACTGAATAGTTTCTGTTCAGTGAAAGAAAACACCCGCAAAATTCAAAGGGAATCAACTGTATGGCAAAACATAATTGCCAATGATACCTCAGACAAGAGTTTGGTATCCAAAATATATAAAGAAGTTATGCAACTCAACACCAGGGAGAGAGACAGCCCAATTAAAAAATGGGCAAAAGTCCTGAACAGACAACTCTCTGAGGAAGACAAAGGGACCAGAGGCATATGAAAGAATGCTCAACATCACTAGCCATCAGAGATAATAAAATTAAAATCATAGTAAAATACCATATCACTCCTGTCAGAATGATAATCATCAAGAAATCAACAAACAACAAGTGCTGGTGAGGATATGAGGAAGAAAGAACCCTGGTGTACTGCTGGTGGTAATGCAGGCTGGTGCAGCCACTATGGAAAACAGTATGGGGTTTCCTTAAAGAACTAAAAATGGAACTGCCTTTTGATCTAGCAATTCCATTACTAGGACTATACCCAAAGAACCCTGAAACACCAATTCATAAGAACCTATGTACACCTATGTTCATAGCAGTACTATTTACAATAGTCAAGTGCTGGAAACAGCCCAAATGCCCATCACTGGATAATTGGATCAAAAATTTTTATTACATTTACATAATGGAATACTACACAGAAGAATAAAAGAAGGAACTCCTTCCCTTTGCAACAACATGGATGGAACTGGAGAGTATTATGCTTAGTGAAATAAGCCAGTCAGTGAAAAAGACAAATACCATATGACCCCACCCATTACAGGACAATAATGAACAAAACTAACAAGCAAATCAGAACCAGATACATGACTATAGTGAGTAGACCTTCAGTGGGCAGTGGGAGGGCAGAAGAGGGTGAGGGTAGAGGGAAAGTATAGGAAAAGAAGGGGAGCATTTTAGTCAAGAAGCTAGTATGGAAGAAGCATGGGCATGGAGAACAAGTGGAAGTGATTTTAGGGGGAGTAAGTGGATGGGGGAGGGGACAGAGGGGAGTAAATAGGGGATGATGTAATACAACAACCATAAAATTAATTAATTAATTAATTAATTAAAAATATAATTAAATTTTAAAAATAGGGAGGAAAGGAAACAAGACCTAACACCCCTCCCCTCTAAAAAGGAAGAATCCCCAGAAAGAACGCTAAATGAAATAAAGGCAAGTGACCTATCAGACATGGAATTCACAAGAAAGCTACAAGGAACTTACTGAGGGCTACAGCAGCATTAAAAAGAACATAAAAATTATCAAAGAAGAGCAAAGAGGAAATGAAGAATATAATTTCTGAATTGAAGAACACAGCAGTAATAATCAAAAGCAGACTAGGAGAAGCAAAGGATCAGATCAGTGAATTGGAGGACAATGTAGAAAAAAATTCCCAGATAATGCAAACAACCAAAAATGTACAAAGAATGAACAATTGTTAAGAGAGCTGCAGGATAATATTAATGTAATAATATCCATATCATAGGGATACCAGAAAGAGAGAAAGAGAAGCAAGTGATAGAAAACCTGTTTGCAAAGATAATGACAGAAAACTGCCCAAACTTGGTGAGAGAAAAGGCAATGCAAGTCCAAGAAGCACAAATTATCCTAATAAAGGTAAACCCAAACAGGCCCACTTCAAGACACATCATAATTAAAATGACAACATTCAAAGGCAAAGAGAGAATCCTAAAGGCAGCAAGAGAAAAACAGCTAAAAACCTACCAGGAGCTCCAATAATGCTATCAGCTGATTTCTCAACAGAAACACAACAAACCTGAAGAGAATGGCAAAAAAATATACTGAGCAATGAAAAGCAGAAAACTACAACCAACACTGCTCTACCCAGCAAGGCTCTCATTCCAAATGGAAGGTGAACTAAGGATTTTCCAAGACAAAAGAAAGCTAAAAGAATACATCACCACTAACCTGAAATTGCAAGAGATACCAAAGGGACTGCTATAAGAAGAAAAATGAGAGAGAGGAACATAGCTACAAAGGGGAAAATTTCACAATGAATAAATACCTAGCAATTATAACCTTAAATTTACATTGATTAAGTGCTCCAATCAAAACACACAGTGTAGCTGAGTGGATAATAAAATAGGACCCACATATATGCTGTTTACAAGAGATCCACCTCTGAAAAAAAAAAGATCTACACAGACTGAAAGTGAAGGGATAAAAATATATATCAAGCAAATGGACATGCAAAAAAAAGGCTTAGGTAGCAATACTTATATCAGACAAAACAGATTTCACAACAAAGGCCATAAAAAGAGACAAGGAAGGACATTTCAAAATATTTAAGGTAACACTCCATGAAGAAGATATAACCCTTGTAAATATATATACACCCAATGCAGGAGCATCCAAATATATAAGAAAAATTATGGAGGACTTCAAGAAGGACATTAACTGCAACACACTAATAGTAGGGGATTTTAATACCCCATTATCAATAATGGGTACATCTTCCAAACAAAGAAACATCAAGGATATTAAGGCATTGTGCGATACTCTAGATCAAATGGATTTAACTGATATATACATATAAACAGGGTGTGTACAATACATTGGCAAAAATTTAGTAAAATAAACAACATACCACAAGAGTGATTTATTTTGAAATAAATTTATTTTTATGTGTAAATACATAAACATGGTCATTTTTAAAAATTGTTCAAAGAAGTCTCCATTTGCTGCAATAATAGACTCAATTTGACTTTGGAATCTTGAGCACACTTTCATTAACTTTTCTTTATCTGTGAACATCATAATGTTTTCAATCTTAGCTTTAACAGCCTCTTTATTGGAATGAGGTTGTTTATTAACTTCTCTCTCACAAATGCTCCATATATAATAGTCTAAAGAATTTGGATCTGGTGAACTAGGTGGCCAGATTTCCTTTGACCAGAATTCAGGAACACTGACTATGTCCCACAGGTTTTGATTTGTTGTGTGTTAATTTTCATTTGTACTCAGAAATTTTTGAACTCTTTCTTGGTCTCATCCTATCCCCCCCTCATCCCATCTTTCCTCTTTCCCACCCTCCCCATCCACCCCCACAGTCAGTCTCACTTGTTATCCATGTCCAAGGGCCATCCATACTATTTCCATGACTAAACTGTTTCTGTTCTTTGTATTCTTATCCCCACTTTTCCCTCCCCTTCCCCTCTGAAAACTGAAAGTCTGTTCCTTGTATTCATGTCTCTGGTTCTTTTTTGCTTGCTTGCTTGTTTGTTTGTTTGTTTTGTTCATTAGTGTCCTGGAAAGGGTGAGATTGTATGGCATTTGTCTTTCACTGACTGACTTATTTCACTAAGCATAATACTTATTATTGTTATTATGGAACATAGGGGTATATAGGTTCTTCTGAAATGGTGTTTCAGGGTTCTTTGGGTATAATCCTAGCAGAGGAACCACTAGATCAAAAGGCAGTTCCATTTTGAGTTTTTTGAGGAAATTCCATACTGTTTTCCATAGTGGCTGCACCAGCCTGCATTCCCATCAACAGTGCACCAGGGTTCCCTTTTCTCCACATCCTTGCCAGCACTTGTTTTTTGTTGATTTTTTAGTGATTGTCATTCTGACAGGTGTGAGGTGGTATCTCATTGTGGTTTTAATTTGCATCTCTCTGATGGCTAGTAGTGTTGGGCATTCTTTCATATGTCTTTGGGCCCTTTGTATGTCCTCCTTGGAGAAGTGTCTATTTAGGTCCTTTGCCCATTTTTTAATTGGGTTGTCTATCTTCCTAGTATTGAGTCATAGAAGTTCTTTATATATTTTGGAAATCAAACCTTTACCTGAGGTATCATTGGCAAATATGTTTTCCCATACTGTTGGTTCCCTTAGAATTTTGCTGGTGTTTTCTTTAGCTGAACATAAACATTTCAGTTTGATATAGTCCCATTTGTTTATTTGTTCTTTGATTTCCTTTGCCTTTGGAGAAGTATCAGTGAAAATATTTCTGCATAGGATATCTGAAATTTTACTTCCTTTGTTTTCCTCCAGGACTTTTATGGTGTCATGGCTTATGTTTAGGCCCTTTATCCATCTTGAATATATTCTGGTGTATGATGTAAGTTGGTGGTCTAATTTTATTTTTATTTTTATTTTTTTGCACGTTGCTGTCCAGTTCTACCAACACCACTTGTTGAAGAGGCTATTTTCACTCCATTTTACATTCCTTTTCCCTTTGTTAAATATGAATTGACCATAGAGTCCTGGGTTTATTTCTGGGCTCTCTATTCTGTTCCATTGATCTATGTCTATTCTTATGCCAGTACCAGACTGTTTTGATGACAGTAGCCTTGTAGTATAGGTTGATATACAGTATTGTGATTCTTCCTACCTTGTTCTTCTAAGATTGCTGTGGTTATTTGTGGTCATTTTTGGCTCCACATAAATTTTTGAAGTATTTTTTCTGTATCTGTGAAATATGTCATTGGTATTTTAATTCGGATTACATTGAATCTATAGAGGCTTTGGGCAGTATGGACATTTAATGATGTTAATTCTTCCCATCCATGAACATGGCATATGTTTTCATGTATTTGTATCTTCCTTAATTTCTATCTTCAGTGTTCTGTAGCTTTTGGGTATAGGTCTTTTACCGCCTTAGTTAGGTTTCACCTTTCATTTTGAATGAGAGCCTTGCTTGGTGAAGTAATTTTGGTTGCAGGCCTTTGCTTTTCATTGCTTGGAATACATATATATAATTTTTTTTGCCATTCTCTTCTGGCTCATAGCCTTTCTGTTGAGAAATTGGCTGATAGCCTTATCAGATCTCCCTTGAATGTTATTAGCTGCTTCTCCCTTGCTGCCTTTAAGATTCCCTCTTTGTCTTTGAAACTTGCCATTTTAATTATGATGTGTCTTCCAGTGGGCCTCTTTGAGTTCATCTTGATTTGGACCCTCTGTGCTTCCTGAGCTTATGTGACTACTTTTTCTCTCATCAAGTTAGGGAATTTTTTTGGCATTGATTTTTCGCACAGGTTTTCTATCACTTGGTCTTCTTCTCTTTCTGTTATCCCTATTATGCTGATATTATTCTGTTTCATTATGTTCTGCATCTCCCTTAACTCCTCCTGGTTCTTTCTGAGCCTTTTTTCATTTTGTTGTTCTGTCTAAAATTTTTTTCTACTTGGTCCTTCAGCTTCCTTATTCAGTCCTCTGCTTCATCTAGCCTGATTTTAATTCCTTTTACTTTGTTCTTTATTTCAGCAGTTGTATTATTGATTTCTTTCTTTCTCTTGTTTTCTATGTCCTTTTTAACGCTGGTGTAGTTTCCAGTAAGTTCCTTGTAATTTCCCTGGAGTTCTTTGTAGTTTTCCCTGATCTCATTCAGCTTCATTATAAGCATTATTTTGAACTCAAGGTTTGATAGTATGCTTGCCTCATTTTGTTTAGCATTCTTTCTGGGCATTCCTCCTTTCTTTGATTGGGAGGTGGTTTTTTTGTCTCCCTAGTTTAGGTGACTCTTTTTGTTTGTTTCTGCACATTAGATTTGCCTGCTTTGCTTCCCTGTTTTCATGATGTAGCCTTCTATTAGGTGTCCTGTGTGACTCCATGGCACAGTCCATTTGAGTTCTGGAGCTTGGTGCTGTTAGGCTGCCCTTTATGCCATTTATGTGAGCTTCTGGTTGTAATTGGGTTTTGGTTGTTGTTCTGTTGTTCTTTGGTGTGTCCTTCCCTCTGGATGGCTGATTGAGATTCACTCTGCCCATTACATCTTGTATACTGTCATACAGATGTCTCTGTTCTGTGTTTTTACTCCAAGTCCAGAAAGAATGGGAGCAAATAGACAGGGCTGCTAGCTACCCTACTGCCATCTTCCTCAATGTCTATTCTCTCCTTTCTTATGTTTATTTGGACAAACTGATTATTCTTATGTTTATTTGAAATTTAAACAGTCTAATTTTTTATTCTGATGTTTATTCTTAACCTCTTATGATCCATCCCAATGGTTTTATCTCTATCAATGCCTATGTCTTCCTTGGAATAAGGCAAGGAAGGTAGTGTTTGTCCTTCCGATGTCCTCTCAGTTTTTAGATTCATCCCACACCCCCACTGCACAGTAGTATATCTAAAATTTTCATTCTGAAACTGTCTGTGTGTGTATCCAGACTTATTTTAAAAATCAAAAAAGAGGGAAAGTGAAGAATGAAGAAAGAAGGAACTTTAATTAATTAATTAGAGAAAGCAATCCAGATTTTTTTCTTGCCAAAACAAATAAGAGATTGGAGCACAACAGAAGACACAAATAAATTATTTGTTTTCATCATCTGAGACTCCAGGGCCTCCCTATGGAAAAGTCAGCCCAGCGAGCTACGTAGACATGGTATTTCCGAAGCAAGAAGAGCAGAGGTTGGAGACAGTGCTCAGAAAGAGATGGAACACATCCTCAGCACAGAGGAAGAAGCAGAGGCTTCCCCTGGCTCCTGTCCTCAGGAGGCTCACTTAGGGGGCAAGGGTTACAGACAGATACCCTTTTCACTCTCCCACCCATCAAAACAAGCAGTAGGCCCTGATGACACTCCTTTCACATGAACATCCAGACTATCATCTATGTCTAGTTAGCACCATCTTTACTTTAAAAAAGCTTAACATCCATTTATTCTGAAACAGTAGGCTGAACTTTCTCCTTAGCAAGTTTTCCACCCAATTGGCATTAACTTAATCTCACTTTAAAGTGCAAGAAAGGATATGAGAGAGAAGCTCTGCTTGCAACACTGCTACCTCAACAGGACTGACTCCACCTCATGGACAGGCTGGATGGTACTGGCACCAGGGCACAGACTAGCCAGTGAAGAGCTAGCTGCCTGCTGCTCATGCTGTGTAAACAGACAATACCAACATGAACCACCTCATGAGCAATGATCGAGTTCGTGTCTGGGCTAAATGACACAAAAATAGAGGAGGAGGACTCATACAGCACTGCTGAGATTATTTAGTCTAACTTTAAATGAAAGCAACACACAAGGCCAGGCTTTGCATTGATGTTTCTCAAAAACCAATTATGTTTCCAGTTCTAGCCTTAGTTTAAGAGGTTTAAAATTAAAAAACAAAAAAACAAAAAACAAAAAACCCTTCCTATGTCAGAGCCAGGGTAATAGGTGAGTGGGTGCAAGACATAATCTATCTAGAGTCATTGGAAGAGAAACTTCTAGAAGCTGGTGGTTGTGAGCACATTCAATTCATGGGGTTTGAGGTTATGGGCATGTGGCAGTTGTTTCTTTCCTTCCATCACTGGGATGTTCATCTTGGACAGCTTGAAGGCTCCTGGATCTAGCCATTTGGATGGCCTGTGCGTGGATCAGCTTCATCCCAGATGCTTCTGGGTTCCTCTGTAGGGCTGGGTGGCAAAACCTCCTGAATCAGACTTCTGGAGGGGTCTCAGTCCAAATAGGTTTCATTTATCTGCTGAGTTCCTAATGTCTTTATCCCTGCTTCCAGAATCCATGGTGCTGAGATTTGGGCTAGGCAAGGCTGTAGAAGAGCCAGAAGAGAACCAGCCTCTCAGTTTCTGCTTCAGGGAAGAGTGGGGAGGTGGGGTGCTGCTAGATGTAGACTGGGCTGAGGCTGCCTGCTTCTCTTCTCGTATTATCTCTCCACTCTGCAGTTTTAGTTTGTGGAGGCTTCTGCCACACAAAGGAACTTGGTCTCCTCAGGTAGTCAGACCCCTGTGGGGGGTGTAGCCAGCATTTCTCAGGCTTGCCTGTTGCTCAAATAGATAAATGCTCTCCTGTGTCTGTTTTGTGATCAAGAGAATTCATGACAACATGGGTGGCTTTAGCCTTCACCATGGGGACCTTGTCCATACTGTCAATGGCCCGATCACAGGGTCATGGCAGGGGAGGAGATGCTGGCCTCTCCTTCTTCCACCTTGGCGAGGTGCTGATACTTGAGCTCCAGAATCATGGGCTTCCAGGGGATGTTACCCATGTCTGATGGAGGAGGACTCATGGGCGCAGGGTCCTCCAGGGCATCGTCATAGCTGAATGCCCAGTGGTGCATTCCAATGGGCATGGGCATCTTGACTAGAGGCCGACTGGGCTCAAGAGCAGGCACTTTGGATTGTCTTGAAGCCATTGAAAGACTTGGATCCAGGTGCTTTTTCTATATAGATTTTCGAGCTGAATTCCTACCACCCTAGTGAAATGATGTGCTGATTCCATATAATGAGGAACATTGTTTAGCTGCGGCCAATTAGCTAAGAATCCTGGGAAGAGTCTATACATTCCAGATGTCTGGATTCACTGCCAGGTGTGCCTGCAGCCTGAGCTTCCACACTAAAGAAGCTCCTAGGACCAACATCTCTCTAGAGGTTGCATCGCAGTGGGGACCCAAGCCTTGGTGCCGGTACTGTTGTGTCAGCAGGAGCCTAAAAGTTTCTGACACTGACCAGAAAGTGTAAGCTGCCACCGGCTTGCAGCCTTCCTTGGAATTTTTAAAAAAGGAATATATTTTTCTTTATTCTTTGGATAATTCCACACTTGAATAATAGACTTAATATTTTTTAACACTGATTTCCAGGATCCTTCATTGGCTTGTAAATTTTTGTGTGTGTGTTTTGAAGGACATTCTGAAATTTTGCATTACTGAGAATATATTTGTATATGCATTTAAAGAACAGTTTAGCTGGATGTAAATTTTTGGTTTATAGTCCTTTTCATTCGGCACTTCCTCCATTTTATGGTTGCCTCCATTTATCGGTTGAGATATTGATACTACTTGATTATTTTTTGTCAGTAATGTATATTTTCTCTCTTGAAGCTCTTAGAGTATTTTCTTTTTTCTTTTATTCAATTTTAATAAAATATAGTTGGCTAAAATATACTGCACCCACCCTAATATATGCTTTTTAACATTCTGGAGTCATTAAAGTCTGAAGCCATTCATCTTTATTTCTGAGAAATTTAATTTATTATTTCTTCAAATACTCATTTTTTGCTGCTTCTACTACTCTAATTATATTGATGTTGACCATTTACTCCCCTCCAAGTTACTAAACATTTATTGGTTAATCTTTTTCTCTTTATGATGTTTTGGAGGAGTTCCTAAACTTTTTGAAGTGCACTAGTTACTTTTTCTGCCGTCTTTGTCTTTTATTCATTTCCTTTGTAGTGTTATTTATTTCACATTTTTATATTCAGTAACTCCATTTTTATTCCTTTTCATTACTGCTTGTTCCTGTTTTCCACCATCCTCTCCTAATTCTCTCTCTCTATTTTTATATTTATGTTAAATTATTGTAATTTTTTCTGCTTCATTAGTTTTAATTCCTCTGTCATCATGTTTGGCTTTCCCACTTTTCATATTTAGCACTTGTGCTTTTCAGGTATCTCATTGTTTTCCCCTGTGAATTCATATTATTTTCAGATGATCAGCTGCCTTGGTTAGTAATAAGGAATAGAGGAGCAGCAAAAGCCTAGCTCCATTTTTGCCTTACTAAGAGAGTTTGGGATATCTTCTGGCTTTATGACCTGGGTTCAAGCATTGCTTATTTGTATGATTCCTCTACTCCTAAGTCATAAAACTTCGTAGCCCTCATTGGGCTACTCAGTAATTTTACCCTCTTCTCAGTTCTAGGTATCAACTGGCTTCCATGCTCTAGGCATATGTGTATTGGGAGTGAAGAAAGCATTGAGGTAGTGTTAGAATGTGCTCAGGGTCAGACCAATCAACATCCACCTGTTGTGCCTATTCCCTCCAGTGCTGTGCTGGTTATAATGCATGACCTCCAGCTAACCTGCTGTATTTTTGCTTCACCCAGGAAATTTATGTGAAGGAAGGTCAAGCAGAGAGCTCCCGTGAGCTTAAACCTGGTGCGGGATGCCTAGGTTTTTCAGCTCCAGGCTGCCATTTTCCACATGCTTATATTGAGACCCAGCCACCTTCTGTTTCCACAATAATTTCTCACAACTTTCAGAGTAGACCTTAGGGATTAACCAGTTTTCAGAGAAGCCCTGTGCTGGTACACAAGGGACCTGATGCTAGTCTATAAGGGAACATGTGGTAAGCCACCCATTATATCCTTCAGTACAGATTTGTAGTATTCATTTTATAGGTCACTCACAACTGGGTTCATTTATAAATCAACATTACAAAAACTTACAATGTTAACCACTTTCTCTTATATTTATAATGCACCCGTCATTGTTTTAGAAGGTACCTATGTATTAATTCATATACTCCCCATAAAAACCCTATGAGCACATTTTTATTTCTGTTTTACAAATAAAGAAACTAAGAAGCAGGGAAGTTATGTTTAGGGTCAAGAGCATTTGGTCCTCAAGTCTATGCTCTTGATCGCTACATTATAGCTAATTCTAAATTTATTTTTAAAAAGCCTAGCTCAATCCCAACACTATTTCTCTCTCCAACATTTTGCCTCATTTGTTTCTGTTTTAATAAGCAATATTGTAAGCAATATCTTGGTGGGAGTATTAACCAAGTAGTTAGATTTGGGGGTTTGTTTAGGTAAGAAGATATTTTTCATGTAAGTCAATTTTTAGAATCTTCAATTATAACATTTACTTATTTATTGTTAGTTAGTTATTGTTGTTTTATGACATCCATCCCCTTTTTTCTTCCCTCTGTCCCCTTCCCCACCCATCCAATGATAAAATTTATTAATACAAAGAAAATTAGTAATTGTGTTTCCTGGGCAGAACCCCACTGCAAATTGAGAATTTGTGAATGACACAAGCCTAACATCCTAGGCAGAGAAACCAGAAAAAAAATTCCTTCTGACAAAATAGGTAGAATGTGAGATCCCCAACATTTGCAACCTTCTCTAAGAAGCTTCCTGCATCATCCAAGATGCCCAGGTATCAGACATTCCATTACTAAAGTTTGAAGCCAAGAAATGGGACACCTGGGAGGTTTGCATATGCTGGTCTTTAAAATTCATAAATGCTGACTTTTGCAACCTTCTAAGAAATATAGGCTGAGAATGAAGTTCCTCTTTTCAATAGTGAGGGAAATATTGCATGCATCATACTTTCCTAATTCTCACACAGCCTGCAGATGGTCAAATGTGGGTAAATTTGAAGGCCAAGCCTAAAAAAAAATCGTCTACCCCTGAGCTCCCTTTGAAGTGGGCTCTTAGCAAGCATGCTTAGGTTTTTTGGAAAGGAACCCTTGAGGCAAAGGAGCTTTGAGGTGTAGAATATGACTTTAGTCCATGGCTACCCCAAATCACATCAATGATTACCCAGTTCCTTAGCTCTCATGAGGCACTGGGAAAAAAAACGGAAAATGAAAGTTACTTTTGGGTTTTGGTGGTTTCATTACTTCAAAATTAATTACTTTAATAATGAAATTTGCATTAGTACCTTAGTAGCTTTTATACTTTTTATCATGACCTGGCCATATTTGAGAAATTTAGAATCACAGTATTATTCTTGGGTCAGCAACAACCTGTGTAAGGTCACGCAGAGATAAGGAAAGAAATTAAGCCATATGAAAGATGTATGTATAATTTTTATAAAGAGGAAATAATATTAAAACAACATCACATATATATGTATTTATGGTGAGATTAGGTTTCATTTATCTATATGATTCCCTGTAGCTTCCCTTAAATGTACACACTCTTACTTTACCTTATTACTTAGGCTAACCATAGTTCAAGGTTGCACTGTCACTTAATTGCAAAAGGTTTTAGGCCAGTGGGCTGCACTACTGACCACATTTGCCTACAACTTTAACTTTCTTCTTTCCCTGGAAACAGGTATCTACACCAATTTGCTTAGGAAACTCAAGCAAGGTGATAAAGGTAAAATTAGACATTTATGTGTGTATGCTCTGCTTTCTGCTTATTGCTTCAATTCAGGCTGGTTCCTGACTTTTATGTGTCACTTTGAATTTTAATTTTTAATAACTGTGATGAACATCCTTTTACATTTGTTCAATGATTTTCTTAAACTATATTTTTTAGAGTGCAATTAATGGGCCAAAGCCTGTGTAAATTTTTAAAACTGTTGGTAGTTTTGACTGGAATGATTGAAATTATTTAAATTTCTATTAACAAACCTTGTTGGTATTACTATTTGTTTTAATTACATTTTAATTATGTCATCTTTAATAAATGTCATTTTGAGGCCCAAGATGGTGGGGGAGTAAGTGAAGCTACATCAATCTCCTCCCAGGTCCCATCTGGATTTACAACTTAATTGGGAAAAAATTATCTGGAATTACCAACAGAACACCAGCTGGAAAGAAGCCTATAACCACAGACAGAACAGAAGATGGCCCTTCATCACAACATGGCTGGTAGGAATTGCAGAAATGCAAGAGGGATAGCTGGGCCTCCGCAAGAGGCAGAAGCTGAAGGAACAGAGCTGAGGGCTCCATCTGAGAAGGGTGGATTCTGGTCCCCCAGCTGGGTTTCCAAGCCTACAGCAACATGGAGGAGAGTAAAACAGCATACAGCTGAGAAGGGCAGAAAGCCAGAGGCTCACTAGCCTAAGAAAGCCCTAGAGATAGAGAACTACTAAGGTGACCACAATGAAAATACATTGGCACCCACTTACCCTGGGCTCCAGTGGAAGGAGGGCAGATTGGACTAGAGACGTATGGGGAGAGTTTGTGGTGGTGGCTTGGAGGAGAGAAGTGGGGAAGCAGCTGTGGGAGTCCCAGTGCTGACTCATCCCCCACACCTGAGACTGACTAAGCTGTACCAAGCAGCTTCCCCCTAAGGGGTCCTCAGAGCTGCCCCTAGTGGAAGCAATCTGCCCCACCTATGGTGCCTGAGCTTGGTGCCTGAGTACAATTCATTAATTTACATCTAAATAAATCTCTCCCACCTTGCCAGTCTGGGCCTGGCAACTGATTTACAAACTCTCTGACTTAAAGCTGAGTTGGTCAATCAGTCCTGCCCAGCAGCCTGTGAGCCTGGTGGCTGATTGAGAATTCATTGGTCTAAAACTGAGTTGGTCCATCTTGCCCAGCAGTGCCTGGGCCTGGAGACTTATCACAGATTCATTGATTTACAACTGAATCTGTCCCACTAAGCTGCACCTGACCCTGGCGCTGAACACAGAACCGTTGGATTGTAATTGAATCTTTCTGTCTAGCCCAGTGGGGCCTGAGCCTGGCAGCTGATCAATGATTCATTGATCTAAAACTGAATCAGTCTGTCCACCCAAGCTGCATCTGAACCTGGGAGTGAATAAGAGTTTGATAGAATTACAACTGTCCAGCCTAGTGGTGCCTGAGCCTGGCAGTTGGTCACAGTCTGATTGGATTACAACTTGATTAACAGGCCTTGTCCAAAGGTGACTGAGGTGGCCACTGACCACAGATTGATTGGTTTACAACCGAGCTAATTGGTCCTTTCCAGTGGTATCATACCTGATAGCAGAGCACAGATCATTTGAATTAAAAACTGAATGGCACAGACAAATACAGTGGGGCTCTGGTTGGCTCCAAAAGGCTGACTAGGCTAAGACTATGGAATGATCTGACCTCACCAGAGGTGAGTGAATCTGTGAAGTAAAGATAGTGCACTTTTACTAGACAGAGAGTCACATCACAAAGACAAGAACTTTAAAAAGCCAATCTATAAAGCAAAGGCAAACAAAAAGAGAAACTTAAAAGTCGGGGGCGGGGGGGAAAGAGAGTCCATCACCAAAAGAAAAGAGGAATCCTCAGAAAGATCAATAAATGAAACAGAAGCAAGCAAACTATCAGATATGGAATGCAATAATCAATGATGGAGAAGCTCATATAGCTATGAGAGCCCAAAGAAAATTACAAACAACTCCAGGGGACCTATGAAGAACTCTAAGGAAGATGCAAGGAACTTACTGAGAACTACACCAGCATTAAAAAGGGCATAGAAACTATCAGTAAGAGCCAGGAGGAAATGAAGAATACAATTTCTGAATTAAAGAACATAGTAGAAGGAATCAACAGCAGACTAGAGGAAGCTAAGGATCAGGTCAGCAAGCTGGAGTACAATGTAGAAAAATATTCCAAGACAGTGCAACAGAATGAAAAAATGGCTGAACAAGAATGAAGAGGTTTTAAGAGAGCTGTAGGACAACATGAAATGCAATAATATCCATATCATAGGGAAAGCAGAAGGAGAAGAAAAACAAGGAATGGAAACCCTGTTCAAAATAGTAATGACAGAAAACTTCCCTAACATGATGACTGAAAAAGTTACCCAAGTTCAGGAAGCAAAGAGGGTCCCAATGAGGAAGAATCCATACAGACACCCTCCAAGAAACATCATCATTAAAATGGCAAATTTCGAGGATGCGGGGCAAAGGGAACCCTCGTACACTGTTGGTGGGAATGTAGGCTGTTGCAGCCACTGTGGAAAACAGTATGGGGGTTCCTTAAAAAACTAAAAATGGAACTGCCTTTTGATCCAGCCATTCCACTACTTGGACTATACCCAAAGAATCCTGAAACACCAATTCATAAGAACCTATGCACACCTATGTTCATAGCGACACTATTTACAATAGCCAAGTGCTGGAAACAGCCTAAGTGCCCATCAGTGGATGATTGGATCAAAAACGTTGGTACATTTACACAATGGAATTCTATGTAGCAGAAAGAAAGAAAGAACTTGTACCCTTTGCAACAACATGGATGGAACTGGAGAGTATTATGCTTAGTGAAATAAGCCAGTCAGTGAAGGACAAACATCATATGATCTCACCCATTAGGGGACAATAATGAGCAAAACTAACAACAAGCAAAACAGAACC
>PVIW01016902.1:0-15409 GCA_004026585.1 Noctilio leporinus | reverse complement strand
TTTGTCTACATTATCCTCCAACTTGCTGATCCGGTCCTCTGCTTCCTCTAGCCTACTGTTGATTCCTTCTACTGTATTCTTCAATTCAGAAATTGTATTCTTCATTTCCTCCTGGCACTTATTGATAGTTTCCATGTCCTTTTTCATGCTGTTGTAGTTCTCAGTAAGTTCCTTGTAACTTCCCTGGAGTTCTTTGTAAGTCTCCTGGAGTTCTTTTTAGTTCTCCTGGAGTTGTTTACAGTTTTCTTTGATGTGGCTGAGCTCACTGAGCTTCTCTATCATCATTCTTTTGAATTCCTTATCTGATATTCCAGGTGCCTCTGTTTCATTTTGTGTTCTTTCTGGGGATTCTTCCTTTCCTTTTGGTGATGGACTGATTCTTTTTTTGCCCATTTTGGGTGCCTGTTCTTGCTTGCTCTTTATTTATTTATTTATTTTTGTTCTTTCCTTGGGTTAGCCTGCTTTGCTTCCTTGCCTTAGTTTAGCACCCTTCTGTGATAGGAGATTTGTGGAGTTCAGTGTTGCCGTCTCCCAGATTTTCTCCACTTGCTGTTCTTGGTGTGTCCTTTATTTGGGCTTTCTGGTTGTATTCTGGGCCTATGGGCTTTTAGCAGAAACAAAAACAAAAACGAAAACAAAAAAAAAACCAAACCAAACCAAACCAAACCAAACAAACAAAAAAAAAATGCAAAAGGAAAAAAGAAATAAAAATGATAGTAATAATAATAAGAAGAAAGGTTTTAGATGGCTGTTCACCCTTAATAATCCCTGACTGGTCCAGATGGAGCCTGGACCTGAGGGCTTTTAGCAGAGGGGAAAAAAAGAAAGAAAAAAAGGGAGAAAGTCACAAGAGAAAGAGAAGTCAATATTAATAAAGAAAAAGAGACCCTTTATGGTCTCTGTTTGGTCCAGATGGAGCTAGGACCAGTGGGTTTTAATCAGGGAGAAAAGAAAGTAGAAAGAAAGAAAGAAAGAAAAAGAAAAAAAAGAAAAGAAAAAGGAGGAGAGGAGAAAGTCACAAGACAAAGAGAAATCAATATTAATAAAGAAAGGTTTTAGCTGTGTGTTCCCCCTTTATGATTTCTGATTGGTCCAGGTGGAGCCAGAACCTGTGGGCTTTACCAGGAAGCAAAGGAAAAGAAAAATTAAAAAAAAAAAAGAGGAAGGAAGAAAAGAATAAAGAAAGGGTTTAGAAAGGCTGGGGAAGGGAGGAATACTTAGATTGAGGACTGGGAATGCGTTAAAGCCACAGAGTGAGTTGACTTTAATTCGAGAGTAGGGGGAGGGTCTTGGGTATTTAGGTGGATTGGGGTATGGTGGGAGTTAAGAATATGTGAGAAGTAACTTTTGCAAAGGATATGTTGGGGCTTAATAGTTCATATTGCTCTCGGTATAACTCAGGTGCTTGAGATTGGCAGCAATCCCTTTCCTGATGCTGCCTTTTTTTCTTGGTCAGGACTTTACAGTGTATAGTCTATATTCTAGCAGGTCTTGGCGCATGGCAGGGCCTCTGATTGTCACAGTAGGGCTGATTCTGAGTGTCCGCCCCCAGGTAGGCTGGGCCTTCCACAGCCTGGCTGGGTTTTAGGGCTGCCAGTGTTCTGGAGCCCGCAGGGTGCCCCCTCCCACTCCTGGAGGAGGTTCCTGTCCGTGATGCGCACCCAGCACCCCTGCAGGGCAGCCCGCAACTTCGCTGGTCCCTGTGACGTCTGGCCCCACCCCCGCAGTTCCAGGAGGAGGCCGCCCCTGTCCCTCAACTCTGTCCGGGGTTCGCCTACACTGTCCTGCCCTTCCGGGGCGGGCACCACTCCTCCAAGCCAACTAGCTCTCCGAGAAGTCCTTTACACAGCCTCTGTGATGAGCCCTTCCCAGGCGTGAGCGGTGCAGCCTTTGTCTCAGGCAATGGCGGGTCAGTTGTCCTGGTTACTAGTTCCCGGCTCACCGGCTTGCCGTTTGGGGTTTCCGCGGAGCCTGGGGGCCTGTGTGGTTGTGCAGGGCTGGGCCTCCCCCCTCGCAGGGGCTTCTAGCTGCTGTTTCCCCAGTGGCCCAGCAGCACGGTTTTCGGCCCTCTCACCGTCCTGGCAGGTGCGCTTCCAGCACCGCAGCTTTGGCTTCCCGCAGGACTCTTCTCCTCCTTCTCTAGCCCAGGGTGGAGCCTCCTCTTCCTGTTGCTGGTGTGAGTCTCTCACACAGTCCCTTTTCTGCAAGAGTTCAATTCCGAGTTCCCTACGGTGTTTGCCCTCGCAGCCCACACTTCACTGTTGAGACTTCCAGTTGCCAGGGAGCCTGGAACTGGCCCCAGTCAAACGCGCCCCCCTGGGCAGAGCTGCCCCTGCCCAGAGCTGACCTTGGCCCACTGGCCGGTTGGTCGGGAACGCCTCACCTACTGTCCTGCTGGCCTCCTCTGCCTCTGGGCTGTGCTCCCCTGTGTCCAGATGCTGCCAGTTCCCGTTCCTAGGGTCCCGAAGATGTCTCACGCTCCCTATCTTGTCCTGTACCTGCTTTGGTACTCGAGAACACCATCAGCACTGCTCTCTACTCTGTCACCATCTTCCCCTCTTTGTCCTTGGATTCTAATGATAGCTTTTCATAGATCTCTTGTGGGTAGAGATGGCTTCTAAGTTTCTCTCTTTATAGTTCCCAGTGTCTGCATGGTGTTCTCTATATACACAGTAGAAGCTCCATAATGTATCAATGTAATCTTGGCTGTGGGTCCTAGCTTTTCATCACTTTGAGTATTTCTTGACTAAAAAGTTTGTTGAAAAATCAACTGACAGTTTTAGGAAAACTCCCACACAGGTAACTAACTACTTTTCTCTTGCTGTTTTTAAGATTCTCTCTTTGTCTTTAACATTTGGCATTTTAATTATAATGTATCTTGACCTCCTTGGGTTCATCTTGTTTGGGACTTCTTCTTCCTGTTTCCTGGACTTGTATGTCTATTTCCTTCACCATGTTAAAAAAAGTTTCCATTGTTATTTTTTCAAATGAGTTTTCAATTTCTTTCTCTCTCTTCTTTTTCTGGCATTCCCATCACTTGAATATTGCTACACTTGAAGGTGCCCTGTGGGCTCCCTATACTATCCTCAATTTGGGAGATTCTTTTTTTTTTCTATTCTGATGGGGTATTTTTTGCTTTCTTATTTTCCAATCCTCTGGTTTGTCCTCTTCTTCATGTACTCTACTATTGACTCCCTATAATGTAATCTTAATTTCCATTGGTATATTCTCCATTTCTGTCTTTCCTTTTTATTTTTTCTATCTCCATTTTTATGGTTTCTATCTCTTTGTTGAAGTTATCACTCAGTTCATTTACTCTTCTCCTAAGTTCATTGAGTATCCTTATAACCAGTGTTTTGAACTCTATCTACATCTAGTAGATTGCTTGTTTCCATTTCATTCAGTTCTTTTTCTGGAGTTTTGTTCTGCTCTTTCATTCAGTACACATTTCTTTGTTTCCTCATTTTGTCTGCCTGCCTGTGTGCCCCCACCCCTATATATTAGGTAGAGCTACTACATTTACTGATATTGGTAGAATGGTCTTATTTAGTAGGTATGCTGTAAGATCCAGTGGCACAATCTCCCTGATCAACCAAGCTAGGTGCTCAAGGTGTTCCCCTCTATGTGGGTTGTGTATACCCTCTTGTAGTTGAGCCTTGACTGTTGTTGGCACCACATAGGGAGGGATTCATCCCCAGGCTGATTGGCTGTGAGGACTCTGCAACCAGAGTAATGAACTAGGTATGCAGAGGCTTATCCCATGGATCAGGTCTTATTTCAGCAGGACTCTAATGCCTGCTGAGTACGCCCCTTGAGTGTGTCACTTAGGAAGGGAGTTGAGTGGGGCTTCAAAGTAATCTGAAGCTGTCCACTGAGTATGCTGGTTCTGGGGTCCCTGAGGAAGTGCAGGCCAAGGCCAGGCTCTGCCTGGTGGCTATACAGGTGGCTGCTACTTGTGCTGGGCTTGGAGGTGCCCAGGAGAGGCCAAGCTGTGAGCCAAGGGCCACTATCTCTAGCGCTTATCCTGGGGCCACTTAGCAAGAGATACGTGGCATGCTGAGGGCAGACGCTGCTTTTTTGATAGAGTTTAGGAAAACCATACAAGACAGGCTGTTTTTATGGAAAAGCTACTGGAAATGTCTTGAGTTGGGGCTGCAGGTTTGGTCAAATGAGGTCTCAGGGAATCACCAGTGCAGACCTCACAATGTAAGCCAGGTTGATTGAGACTCAGATATGGCACCTGTCCTCCAGCTCTGTGAGGGAATAAACCAGAAAAGGAATAACAGTCTTTACCAGCATTTCTGTCTGGGAGAAAGTTGCCCCTCCAGTTCTTGCCCTGATGATAGACACCCCAATTCTTTCCCATATGTCCCTAGAGCCTCAGAGCTAGATCTCAGAATAAGTAAGTCTGAGTAAATCAGTGTGCAGGCCCTTTAAGAGAAACGTCTGGGATTCCCAGAGCCCTCCATCTCACTCAGCCACTGTTGAGATCCCAGTAAAAATTCCTGCTGTTTTTATTACAGCCAGAACTATGGGGACTTTTATGTCTAGCACTAGAACCCTGGTGCCTAGTATGGGACTGGGATTTCTGCTCTTCAGGGTGGCCTCTGCACTGAAGATTTCTATTAGACACTCAGCATATGGGTTGAGCCCATTCACATCTCCGACCCTTCTACCAGTCTCAGCGTGGCTCCTGCTTTATATCTATTGTTGTTGTAGGACTTCTGTTCAGCCAGATTTCAGATTTCAGATAGTTCTCAATAATGGTTGTTCTGTAATTTATTTGTATTTTGATGCGGTTTTGGAAGATTCCAAGTATTTCATTTATCTACACAGCTATGATCAGAATCTGAAGCCTGGCTCGGTGGCAGGGTTAGAGACTTGAGAAAATGCAAGACTTCCACCCTGACCTTGGCCCAGGTCAGAAGGATGGGGTGGCAGAATGTGGTGGTATCCAAGGCTCCCAGTAAGGAAATTGGGCCACGTGTGTACATGTGAAAGTAGGATGTGAAGTTTCCAATCTATGTTTTTTTCAATCCTTGTTTATACACTTACATAATGTATGTTCACTGTTACCATAAGAGGTCTGTCCTGAAAGTATTGGCCTCGCAAACTGTTTCAATTATATTGATACTGGCTTGAAACTTTTGGGACAGACTTTCGTATATAACACAATATTTATTAAAATTACAATCGCAAAACCATAAAATCACTTTTTATTAAGTAAAAAGAGAGCTTAACATTACAAATACCATTTAGAACATCTGGGTGAAAAATTTTGTTAGTCATGCTAGGGTTCCTACTATTGACAATTATAAGCACAGGGCAGTACAAGGATACCCCTACTAAAAGCAATTAGAAAAGTGACATAAAACACAGAGTCAAGAGTTAAAAGGCATCACAAAGCTGCTGAGACAGCCAGAAATTAAGGGACCAATAGGATAGAGAGAAGGAAACCTAGGAGAGATAAGTCTACTTCTTTCGCTTTTCACCTTGCTGCAGTTGCTCATAATTGGTATTGAGTAGAAGGCTGAAATTCCGAGTGCAGCATTTTGGTCAGGAAGCAAAAGGCCAGCAAAACATTTGTCAGTCTCACAGACAAAACTTAGACTTCAGAATCTTCAAGGCAACTGAGTATTGAAAGGCCAAGATCTTGGAGAAGCAAGATGGGTACAGAAGTGAGTGGAACCTTTGTGGTTTTCTGTTCAAGACCTTTACCAAACTGTTTAGCTGTGAGGCGAGAGGTTTAGAAGCTAAGCTGAGGCATTCAGAAAATCAGACTGAGTTTTCAGCAGTTTTACAGGTCCTAGAAAATAAATTTTGTAGTTCAGAATCCACCAAGGACTTGGGGACCCTAATAAACACCACAATCTTATAAGCACCAATAAGTGGAGACAGGGTGACCAGAAGCTGAAAAAGCCATACCAAAACTGACACTTGACTCTAGGCAACTCAGTCTTTGACAGATGGAGATAAATGGTCCCTTTGCTATAACACAAGTTTTGATAAATCGTATATTAAACTTTGTATACAATACTTTTTAATATAGACATTTAGATAATTGTGGTCTTTTCTTTGCTAAAATATGCATTTTTATACAAGGATATGCAAAAGTAGATTTACAACTATAATATAGATAAATAAGACAATAATTAATAAATGAACTCTGTGTTCACATACAATGGTAAACTGACTTTTAACCATTCCTGTAAATTATAAATATATTATATATATACACAGATATTTTTATCAACATATAATCAAAAATATATTTTATTGTATATAGTGTATGAATATATGATAAATATATGGGTATAAATACTATATTTACATGTTATAAATTATATATAGGCATTTATGGTGCTAGACAAAAAAGGCTGAAATCAATTTTCTAAGTGTCCATATGAAGGAGTTTTAAAAAGTACATCAAATTAAATCCAAAAGAAAAAGATTAACAAAAAAAGGAATATAGCCATAGCAAGATTGATGAAGTACCAGAAATAAAAAGAGGATGTTACAACAATACTAGGGATATTAAAAGTATTAAAAGGATAATATATTATGAACACCATTGTGCCAATAAATTTGAAAACTTTTATTGGAAACTTTTATTATGTGGAAAAACACAATTAACAACAAACATAAGAAGAAATGGCAAATCTGAGTAGTCCTGTATCTACAGATCAATTAGGTCTGCTATTAAAATATTTCCCAAATGGAAATATTCAGGCTTAAAAGTGTATCAGTAAATTTCAAACATGTGATAAAGAAATAAGCTTATTTTTCCTTAAACCATTCTAAATAACAGAAGAATAAACGGTCCCTATTTTTTCAATAATAATTATACCAGGAAAATATCAGCAAGGGATTTTACCAAAGATCCCCAATGACATCTTCATGACAACATTCGATCTTATCAGTGACCAATTGCAGGTATCCTGACTACAGACATTTTTTTAAAAAGACATATTCTTAATGATGTAAAAGTGACCAAAACACATAGCTATTTCTATATAAGTATTTTCTTAAACATTCTTCAAGTAGATAATTAAGTCTCATACCCAAATGAGTGGCAGAATAGAATGACTAACCTTAACGTAGGCTCAGTGTAAAATGCAGAGATTTCCCATGCCTGGAAAAGTTGATGGTAGGTAGGACCCTGAATTACATGTACTCAGATTTCTTCTCAGCAGTGAATACATTGCTTTTTACATCATAAATGCTCAACAAATTTTCATTAATTTGTTGTAGGGGGGAAACCATGTACAGTGTGTAATTTATGACTGAACTGTCATAAAATCAATCAAGATTTTTATGTTTGCTTTTACCGTATCTAGGAGATGCTAGACACATATCCAACTTTGAGGACTTATTACTGTCACTATGTAAAGGTCATGGTGAGAGAGAATATAAAACATTGATATTAAAAATCCTATTAATTCCAAAGAGAACATACTACATTTTGGGAAAACTATTGTTTAAATTTCTTCTCTCTGTGAAATGCCTGCTGGCTAGCATTTTGGTTTGAAGTCTCTAGTTACCAGAAAGAGATAAACTAGAAAAATCAGTAACTTGACTGAACAAACTCAGTATTACTCTCTTCCCCCAGATTCAGAAGCTAAATTGTATTTATAAAAGCATTTCTCATAACACTACCTTGGCATTCATATACAGAAAAAGTTGATGGGAAAAATTATTAACCTCTTCTGTAGTGAAACAAATCATCATGAGAGTAAGTTTTACAAGGTCTGTCCAGAAAGTATCCAGCCATGTAATATGAAAAACAGAGACATCTATTAAAGAAGATACAAGATACCAGAAACATTGTACATAGGACAATGATGCCTCGGTCCCCATCAAAGTAGGCACCTTGTGACCTCACACAGTTCTCCCAAATGCCATCAGCTGTCCCATTATATTTTCCTGCATCTCATCAACAGTCTGAAATCTCTTCCTTTTCAAAGATGATTTTAGTTTTGGAAAGAACCCAGTCCCAGGGCATCAAGTCTGGGCTATAAGGGAGCTAAGTCACCTGGGTGATTAGATATTTCACCAACATCTCTGTAGGAGATGTGATGCGTGAGCAGGTTCACTATCATGATGAAGCTGCCAGTCACCAGTTATCCATAGTTGCAACCTTCTGAATCATCCAGAAAGTTTCTGCAAAATTTGATGCAGATTCATTGCTATACTCTCTCAGTTGTGTTGAATGCAGTGGCCACACAGTACACAGGCTCACTCAATGGCGTCTACCACCCCCACTGACTAGAACAATGAAGTTGTCATTGTTCATGCATATGCATTCCAGTCCACTCCAGGTTGCATCAATGTCACACAAACCATTCTTGTTATGTTAATAATGGCTGGGTGTTTTATGGACAAACCTCATATATACACAACCGGCATATAACTTCTTTATAATAACATCACCAACTAAAATGGTCTATGAGGCAGAAAACATTAAATAGATGGAGAAGACAGAAATATAAGATCAAAGTATAAGGTTGCCAAACTCACAGCTTGCACCAATGTTTCCCAATTTTTCATGTTCGTTTTAATATCTCATAATCAATAGTGGACAATAAACATCTAAAAGATATATTATACACACTTATAAATGCATAGGCTCACTTTGATTCACACCTAAACATCAAGAAACATACATCACCATGAAATCCTTTAATAAAAGTGACAGATAAATTAAAATAAATGGCTTGATGTCTGTAAAAAAAAAATGGAGGTTTTTCACCTTTACTTTTAATGAGAGAATCAGGAGTTTTGCTTTCCCCTGAAGATAAATACAATGTTGTGTTATATCAAATGTTTGGCACCTTTCTCTGCGGCTCTGAAGCAGCCCAAATGTAATTTGATCTAATTCATGAAATGCACTTTGTAAAAGGATATTTATTGCCTGTGAGATAAATAGTCAAAATATATCAGATTTATTGATGTCCCAGGAAAGCAACATTATGGCTGTTTAGAGTGAACTTACGAGCAAACGAGTATTCAGGGAAGTGAAAGCAGACTGCCTGGTACGTGCATACAAAGAACAACAAACAGAAAAAAAGAACTGGAGAAAAGAACCTGCATACAGTATACTCTTTTCGAGTGAGGTGTTCAACATTGATTGCAATATAGAACTGAACTCAGGTGGTGCAGAAACCTCCTCTATAAAAATAGAACAATAGAGCAAGGACATGCTGTGTCAAGAGATATACTTTATCTTAGTTCCCTTGTTCATTAGGAAGGAACAGTGAAACAATATCAGAAATATCTTTATAATAAGCTCTTAAGCATGCTTTCATAGCATGGTAGAACAAGGGAAGAAACCATTCTCAGTTCTCAGAGATCAGGACAAAGAGACTGCCCTAGACCTATGACAAATGCCTCATTTAACATAGGTCCTGTTGAATATAAGTCTAGGGGAAAGGATGACAACTTTAGCATTGAGAAGTGAAACAAAGACCTATATGTGTGATATGGGATAACCAAAGCTTTCTTCTTAAGACAGAAAAGCCTTCCTGAACCATGCTAACTGAAGTAGGTCATCAAAAGGAACATCAAGATAGCAAAAGATACTGGTGTGAAACTATGGCTGCATAAGTTGTAGAAACAAATTGTATATGACACACCAACCAACTCTGAAAAAAATTTTTGGATAAGCCTAGAATTGTAAAATGAAATGTCTACTTTTTCCACATTAAGCAAAATAGGCTTACCAGAGTAACTAACAACTTAATCTTTAGGTCCCAAAGGAAATAACAATCTATAATATTAATCATTTATCAGAGTACATACATCCAAGTCACCCTTGACATTAAAATGAATGCTTCAATTCCTGTTATAATTCTGCATGGCTTTGACTCCTCTAATTGTACTAACATTTTCTTAAAATATCTTATCTTTTCTCCTTACTAGATCAGCCTTCTCTGAATGTTTATTTTCTTTCTATGCTGGAGTCAGAAACCTAAGATTCCCAGCTATAACTCCCCTTTTATATCAGAACAAAATATTTCTCAACAAAGACTCATTGAATGTTAGATCTGATACAATTCTTGGGGGTAACTAATTTCTATTGATTCACATAACTAGTGTTGGAACTCAGACAATGAGAATTTAAGAGGTTAAATGATGTTTCCTCAGTGGAAGACAGTTTACATGGCTCCCTTGAGGTGCTAAATGTGAAAGACTGTCACCACTCCAGCAGGGCTATTTCACAGAATCATGTTTGCTGTGAGAAGCTTTCAGGGATGAGGTAACATCCTTCTTTAACACAAAGAGCAGGATGGCTTCCTGCAAGCTACAAGGCTGTGCTTTACCAACTTGAACAGTCCTCTGCTGGAATGCAGCCCACTGTGTGTGCAGACATACACCTAGGCCCCTTAGATCATCCCACGAAACTTGTGCAAATATATTGGAGCTTATGCTGTTTTCTGTGTTGTGATAGTCTTTTATTTCTGACCCATGAGTCTCATGTCTTCTGCGAGTATTCATGAAATGATAACAACTTACAAACTAGTTAGTCAACCCCTGGAACTGACCCCCAGCAGCGAGAGAAAAAAATTAGAGCCATTATCTTCCTACATCTAACTCTTTTTTACACATTGTAGTCATGAAAAATAAAAAAGTTATAGTTTTTGAAGCCTATTAAGAAAAGAAGTAACTTAAATACATGTGTTGCCTAGGTGGTTATATAAAGAAATAAATTGAGGAAATGTACATCATTGATTGTGTTCTTTGTGAAGTAGTAGCTTAGTTTCTATGGCCCCTACCCACTCACACACAAAGGAAAATATTTTCACTCTTAAGTTTGTAACTTTAAACTCACTTTTGAAATTTTGATTTGGTTCATTTTTCAATACACTTTATTTCCATAATATCAGCAGTATCCATTACATCATATATGAAAAATTTTAATATTATTTAAATTTCTTTCATATTTCCGTTACCTATAGTTCCAAGCATATGAATTTTCATTTTGGTTGCATTTAGTTTTTTGTTTTCAGTTGGGTTTTAGTTTTAGCTTTTAGGCTACATTACTGAACCTATCTCACAGTGGACTTAAAATTCCAGTTTCTCATAGAGGACTCAGTTTCTATGATTAAGGGCCAATGTATGACTTCCCGGAGACTTTTACAAACATGTGATTTGGTGGCATAATTTTTTTTCAGTTAAAAGACAAAATAGACATTCCTAGTTCCACAGAGTGGCTTAGACTCCGGTCTCCATTAGTATTGAAGCCCTACACTTAAGAACAACATCCAGCCTGATACCCCTTCTCTCAAACTATGGCTCATCCCTCAGACTCAGTTTCCTTTCCATTTCCGGCAACGAAAGTTTTCCTTTCCTTAAGTTTTGGATTTCAGGCAACTTTTTATTTTTAACAAAACCTTATTTTATCCAAAATTCCTATCTAGGGGTATAAAGATACCCACTCAAGTCAGCTTTATTTGCCACAGACATACCAAAGAGAGGCAACAATGTCTCATTACTTAACATCAATGTGATTTTCACATGTAAGAGACAGTCTATGACAAAAGTCAGACTATATTATAACAGCAAAATGGAAATGCAAAGCAGTTATAAAGGTCAAATTCCATAGGTGGATGGTTGTTAACATAATTGTAGATGTTGAATGGTGTGAATAATAAAGTTATCAATTAGAAGCAACAGCTAGTCTTCAAAAGAGAAAATTCTTACTCATTGAAAACATACTCAGACAATATCAAATAATAGTACAACCTTGGATGGACAACATGTTAAGCATTTCATTGTGATGATATATGAAGATGGTTCATGTGTGTGTGTATGTGTGTGCAAGAGAGAGAGAGAAAGACAGAGAGAGAGAAAAAGTATTTTTGTTTTGTTTCAATTTTTGCTTTTAAGATTTGTTTTCTTTTTTAACCAAATCTTATTCCTGGGTTGTTTTTCCATAGTCAATCTTGGTTCACTGAGACTTTTCTCATTAAAATAAGTAATAGCTTTCCTCTTCATTTTTTCACTTAGACCAAGAGTAAAATTGGACTGCAGATCAAAGACCATGGCATCCGTGTGCCTATTCCCTTCTACACATTCCATTTCCACCTGGCAGTGTTTAAATTGGTTTATTTTTCTTCATTAAAATTGCCATGCCTCTTCATTTAACTCATGTTTTACTACCTTGATTCAGCAGAATCACAAGAACTTTCATTTTTGTTGTCGCTGCTTCTTTTTGCCACAGGGAGAAGTAAAAAGAAACAAGTTTAAAAATATACAGTCAAACCTTCTTTAAAAATATATAACTAGATTTCTAAAGAAATGAAAAAATATGATACCAGTGGGAAAACACTGCAGTCAAGCCTGTATTTAACTTGAAATAACATAACTTTTTGTGGGTTTATTTGACATTTCCTCATACCTACTATCATCTCTGTGAGTCCTGAGTAAATATTAACTGTGGATAATTGACAATTCCCTTCTTCTAATGGAAGCTGAGAACTAATTTTCAAGTTTCCAACTTGTGCCAGTGAAACAAAGTATGGCCTCAACAACGACTCTTCTCTGTCTTAGAGTGTAAACATGATCATTCTAAGCAGAACGAGTGTGCATTTTTCTGCGTCCTCAAAAAGAAATCAAGCCTGTGGCCAGAAATCCAACCTTAAAACAGATAAAAAGAAAACTTCTTAGTCTTTTATTAAAAGAAAAATAATTAAGACAGTTTCTGAGCAACTATTCTATTTTCAAATACACTTTCCATTTTACAAGAAGTTCTACTGAAGTGAACGCTTCTTATTGATCTTCCTTAAATGATTTAAATAGTTACAATCCCCTAATTAGAAGAATATAATAGCAGTGGCAAGTGCCACTAGAGCGCTTTCCTCTTTTTCTGCCAATTCCACCTAATCAGTCTGTTACATTTGCTGTAAATCTAACCACTTAGTGAATAGTGAATAATATAAACTCATCACTTCAGCTCAACTTAAGAAATTTATTTTGCAATGGGTATGGATGCATTTTTAAATTTGACAAAGACAAATATATGTATGCATATACACATATATGTATATGTGCATATGTGAACATACATAAATAACTATATATTAATGGATATTTATAATGTATATTATATGATGTTGTATATAAGGTACTTCTATAATCTTTCCAAATAAATTAATTTTAGCTTTAAAATAGAAAACTATAAAATGCATTTCTACTATGATTTTAGGTAAATATAAAAACTTTCAGATAAATCTTTAAATCATGATTTTTTCATATTAAATTTATTGATAAGTTATTAGAAACATACCTATTTTCCCAAGCATGGTTTACTTTTGTTCACTTTCTTCTTCATAAACTGACTTGACTTGTGTTTTCTGCTTGTCAACTGTGTAATGTCGGATATAGAAACTGTTTTTATATGGATTGATCATTTCAAATGGAATTTGTGCATCTAATCCAAACCTTCTGTTAAGAATTTTGGTAATTTCATTTAGCCTACTGCATTGTACTTAGTGAAATTTGTCCAAATCACAAACTTTCAATAAATATCATGAACTAGCACTCCCAGCTCATGGAACAATGTAGGAATAAGAGAAAGAAGGAGCGTTGCCTGTTCATCGGGTCCGAGGTGGGAACTGAGAAGATGTGGCTGGTCTGTCTCGTATAAGAACTCACCAGTAAGCCAGGCTTTCACTTTACTTCTTTAACATTCGCATTAAACTCCAAATTCAAGGGGGGGGGGGGACACCAAATTGAAAAAGACTCTGCCCAACTGAAAAGGTTTTCCAAAATAATATGAGAAAAGATTGTTAACATTTGCAAAGAACTAATGAGGTAGGTGCTAGGTACTCTTCTAAAAACTTTACACATTTTATCTCCTTTAATCCTCGTAGTAATCTAGTGAAGCAGGTGCTTTTTTCCTAAGATTTAGACATAAGAACACTTTGGCACAATAATATTAAAGTAATGTTTTGAAGTTTACAATGAAAGAAAATTCTATTTGCATTTTTCAATCATATTAAATGGTATTGTGGAAGGGTAGCATAAAACTGCACTTCACATATTGCATGCCCAAACTTAGACAGGGTCAGGTCCAATTATATTAAGACTGTCAAGCCCTGGCTGGGGGCATGGTGGATATGGTGCAAGCCTGCGAACCCAAAGGTCACTGGTTTGATTCCCCAGCCAGAATACATAATGAGGTTGCAAGTCAGGTATTCAGCCTGGTCCATAGCTGGAGGTAAGTGAAAGGCAACCATACACTGATGTCTCTCTCCCTCTCTGATTCTCTCCCTTGCCCTCTCTCTAAAAATAATAAATAAAATCTTTTTAAAAAAAGGTTAAAAAATCATCAAAAACATAGATCTCATGTTAATTGTCCAAAAACAAGAGAAAAAAAAAAAAAAGACAAAAATCTTTTAGAGGTAATGGTTAATTCTTTTATCTTGATTGTGGATGGTTTCCTGGAGGTAACATATGTCCAAACTCATCAAAAGGCATATATAAAATATGTACATTTTTGTACATCAATGATGTCTTGATAAAGCTATTTTAAAAATTAGAAACTAAAAGAAAATTTGAATACAATTGTAAATGTCTGTCTGCAATTCCATCACAATAAAAGAGACTTTTATGATCTGGTTGATTTTTATAGAGTATTTCTCTAACCATGGTTAAGCATCAGGTTTCTGAAATTTACTTAAGTGAGAGACCCACCTGGACTTTTCTGATGTTAGCCTCTGGAATCCTTGTTACTTGCTTAGGAAGTAAAATGTTACACCTTTTTCTTGAAGTTGTCACAAGGTTTAAATAAAATAATTAGTGTACTACACCTGTCATAAACCCTAGAAGATAATGTTATCAATAATTATTTTTTATTTTATCCATATATAAAGATTCTATATTTGTTAGGAAGACTTTTCTTTCAATTATATATGTTCAAAAGTGGTATGAGCCACCTTATTTAGTGACTTTCTGGGATAATTCTAAGTTATTGTTTACCTGAATTAGGAAAGATCCTTAAATATTTCATGGCATACTATGACACTTTCTCAAACTTAAGCAAGCATCAGAATTGCCTAGAAGGCCTGTTAAAACATGGGTGCTTGTGCCAACTCCCAGATAACCAATTGCATAGGCCAGGTGTAGGGGCAAGAAATTGCATTTCTTTCCTTTTTTATAATTAACAAATATCTTTTTTTTTAATTTTATTGTTGTATTACATCTATCCCCTTTTTGCTCCCCTCTGTCACCCTCCCCACCCACCCATTCCCCCCAAAGTCAGTCCCCCCTGTTATCCATGTCCATGGTTCCTTTATACTAGGTTCTTGTCTAAGCTGCTCCCCTTTCTTGCCTCTGCCTCCCCCCTCCCCCCTCCCCCCAACCCCTTTTCCCCTGACCACAGAAGGCCTATTCCTTGTATTCATATACT
>PVIW01016901.1:0-15411 GCA_004026585.1 Noctilio leporinus | reverse complement strand
GAAGAAAGAAATCAAGGAAGACACAAATAAATGGAAGCATATACCATGTTCGTGGATGGGAAGAATTAACATCATTAAAATGTCCATACTACCCAAAGCAATCTACATATTCAATGCAATCCCAATTAAAATACCAATGACAGACTTCACAGAAATAGAAAAAGTACTTCAAAAATTTATATGGAGCCAAAAACGCCCATGAATAGCAACCACAATCTTGAGAAAGAAGAACAAGGTAGGAGGAATCACAATACCGGACTTCAAACAATACTACAAGGCTACTGTCATCAAAACAGCATGGTACTGGCATAAGAATAGACATATAGACGAATGGAACAGAATAGAGAGCCCAGAAATTAACCCAGGACTCTATGGTCAACTCATATTTGACAAAGGGGGAAGGAACATCCAATGGAGTAAAAACAGTCTCTTCAACAAATGGTGTTGGGAGAACTGGACAGCAACATGCAAAAAGATAAAACGAGACCACCAACTTACACCATACACCAAAATAAATTCAAGATGGATAAAGGATTTAAACATAAGCAGTGCCACCATAAAGGTCCTGGAGAAAAATAGAGGCAGTAAACTTTTAGATATCCTACGCAAAAATATGTTTACTGATACTTCACCAAGAGCAAAGGAAATCAAAGAACGAATCAAGAAATGGGACTATATCAAATTGAAAAGTTTCTGTTCAGCTAAAGAAAATATCAGCACAATTCAAAGGGAACCAACTGTATGGGAAAACATAATTGCCAATGATACCTCAGACAAGGGTCTGATCTCCAAAATATATGAAGAACTAATGCAACTCAACACCAGGGAGACAGACAGCCCAATTAAATATGGGCAAAGGATCTGAACAGACAACTCACTGAGGAAGATATACAAAGGGCCCAGAGGCATATGAAAGAATGCTCAACATCACTAGTCATCAGAGAGATGCAAATTAAAACTGCATTAAGATACCACCTCACACCTGTCAGAATGGCAATCATCAGCAAATCAACAAACAACAAGTGTTGGCCAGGATGCGGGGCAAAGGGAACCCTCATACACTGTTGGTGGGAATGTAGGCTGGTACAGCCACTGTGGAAAACAGTATGGGGTTTCCTTAAAAAACTACAAATGGAACTGCCTTTTGATCCAGCAATTCCACTACTTGGACTATACCCAAAGAATCCTGAAACACCAATTCATAAGAACCTATGCACACCTATGTTCATAGTGGCACTATTTACAATAGCCAAGTGCTGGAAACAGCCTAAGTGCCCATCGGTGGATGATTGGATCAAAAAACTCTGGTACATTTACACAATGGAATTCTATATAGCAGAAAGAAAGAAGGAACTTTTACCCTTTGCAACAACATGGATGGAACTGGAGAGTATTATGCTTAGTGAAATAAGCCAGTCAGTGAAGGACAAACATCATATGATCTCACCCATTATGGGACAATAATGAGCAAAACTAACAACAAGCAAAACAGAACCAAGTATATGAATACAAGGAATAGGCCTTCAGTGGTCAGGGGAAAAGGGGTTGGGGGAGGGGGAGGTGGATGCAGAGGCAAGAAAGGGGAGCAGCTTATTCAAGAACCTAGTATAAAGGAACCATGGACATGGACAACAGGTGGGATTGACTTTGGGGGGAATGGGTGGGTGGGGAGGGGGACAGAGGGGAGCAAAAAGGGGATGGATGTAATACAACAACAATAAAATTTAAAAAAAAAACAATGTTGGGTGCACACGCTGTACATTTTACCTCTGGTCTACCTCCCTTAGGGAGGCCCCTGGCCAAATACTTCCTTATGACAAAACCGCTAGAAGAAAAACTGTTTTGGCAAAAAGTATGCTTTTTTACTGATGCATGTAACTGAATTGTCATATGGAAATATTATATCAATTTGACATTACACTGGAGATTATGAGGATATTTATTTCCTTGAATCCTCACCTTTCCAGAGAAATAATTAAATAATACATAAATAAATATGTATATAAAATTTTAAAAATAAATAAAAAAAGAAATGTTCTGAGGACTGCAGAACCTCCAGGCTTCCTGATAGCAAGTCCTGTAGCTTCCCCCACCCCAATAACTGAGTTTTCCCCATTGGCAAAGATGGTGCAGGGAAAGTTTCTTACACTGAGCATGGACAAAAGCTAGAAAGATGAATTGACAGGGCCTGAGAGCACCAAAAACTAGAAAAACGGTACCTGGAACCAGCCCAAAGCTAGGAAGATGAATAAACTAAACTCCAGCATGCCCAAAACTAACAAAATATTGAATAAAAATTGAGCCCTTCCCTCCCTATCTGTATAAGAATGCAGGCTTTAGCAGGAAGGCAGGAGGCTCTTTGAGATGAGAGTCCAACATTCTCTCAGCTGTGGCACCTGAATAAAACTTTTTCTTTCTGCACCAGCACCCATCCCACAAGTTTGGGTTTTATTGGTGCAGGTAACCAAACATGTGTTTTGGTTACAGTTTTTGGTGACTATGCCAGGACAGTGTAAACCTCAGTAAGCCCTCACTAAGAGGACCAGGGTTGTGATCCCAGCTGACTGTGGCAGACCAACCTCAGAAATGGGAGAGTGGGGATTTCCCAGCAGCTGCCAAGAGTGCCCCACCCCCACCCACCTCCAAGGAATTTCCCAGTTCTTTGTCTCAAGACATCAATTTCCTGAAATTCTTGGCTGATGACTCCAAGATTGGGTAAATTGAACCAGTGTGCATACTAGGAGTCCTCTGTCCCTGTCACTTGGGCTTTGTACCACTTGGGGTTTGTGTCACTTAAGCTTTGTGCCATTTGGGTTCAGTTAGGACCATTTTCAGTAGCAGTTGGCAGGCTATCCCTGATGCTTGGGCTTTGTACCGTTTGGGCTTTTGCCACTTGGGCTTCATGCCATTGGGGTTTGGTCAGGACCACTCGTGGTATCAGTTGGCAAAAGATAAGACACTAGGACTTGCTTGTTAGGGCTCACTTGGACTAATAGAATTATTGACCCAAGTTTTGTTCAGATGTCACCATTTTGGGATCTTTCTATGATTATGGTTTTGGATTTGTACTTTTGTGCCATCAGGGGCTGTTATGTTTTAACTCCTGAAGGGAGCCCACTGAGCTGAACTTTAGCAGATTGGTCCTTATGATACTGATTATGGTCAATGACTAAGAAGGAATTGGTTTTCTATTGTAATATTGCCTTGCCTATGTACACTTCATACCATGGGGGGAAATGGCCCCTAAGTTTCCTAAATTACTACACAATCATACATTTGGAATTATTTTGCCATTGATCAGGGAAATGGGGCAAAATCCCTTATGTTGAGGTGCTTATATCTTTGCACAATAAGGATTTGGCAAAGAAAGGGAACAAATTAATAATGCAGTGGAAGGAATTATTTTTAAGGCCCTTCCTTGATAGTAAGACACAGGGAGAAAACAAAAATGAGGAGATGACTCTCTAATGCCCTGACCCTGTGGGACCCAGGATTAGCAGCAGAAAGATTTCCCCTGCCACTATCCCCTCTGCTAGATACCCCTGAAAAAGGACCCAAGGGGTGACAACACCACTCCTGTATGATGAAGGAATGATCTGCCACTAAAAGACCTGCCAAAGTACCCAGTTTGGCCTGGGAGAATCCTTACACAGACTGGGACAATTCTCTTTGAGGCAATATTGCATAGATGGAGTAAATTAGGAAGGCCAGCCCACTGGCAACTACTTGTCTTATACTTTATTTTCTATTTTAGATTTACTGAGGTGGAAGAATTCTACCTCCTCATGTATGGAGGATCCTCTGAAAATGAAAGATCTTATTACATTCATTTTTACCACACACCAAGCTAAGAAGGTGCACAGGCTCTCCTTAACATCTTGCTAATGGTAGATAAGAGGCAGCTAGTTTTATTTAAAGCTAACAAGTGGCTCATCACCTCCATTAGGAGAATTCCAATGTACTCCCAACCTCATGGGGGCAATTCCCTTGATAGAGCCCAACTGGGACCCAAATTGCAGGGACCTAAGCCTTCCTAAAACACTACAAAAGTACATATTGGAAGGACTTAAAGAAGGGGTGCCTAAACAAAAGAGCCTGAGTGTGATATAGGCCATTCAACAACAAAACAAAAACAAAAGCAAGTGAAAATCATTCTGAATTTTTGAAAAGCCTATTTAAAGCACATTAATGCTCACCCCAAGCACCAGAAAATGGCGGGATGGTGAAAGTGACTCTTACTGGGGAAAGTGCCCTGGTATCAGAAGCTCCAACATTTAAACAGGGCACTGGGAATGAATCCCTCCCAGCTGGTAGACATAGCTTTTAAAGTTTCCCCATGCCCCAGAAACATGGAAGTTAAATCAGACTGCTGTTTTCCTAGAAACAGTGTAGGGAACCAGAAGGAGAGACTGGACACTAAAGGAAAAGGGAAAGGCTTTGCAATGCACCTGTTGCAAAGAGGAAGGCTGCTGAGGAAAGGACTTCCTAGGATTCAAAAAGAAAGTAAAAAGGATAGAAATTCTCATTGAGAAATGGTAGAAAGAAATGATAGAACTGATGATGAATGAGGAGACCCAGGGGCTCTCCTAGACAATTTCTGACCTATTACTGTATTCCCACAGAAGCCCTGGGTACAATTGATAGTGGAGAACAAGCTTCAGATAATTGACTTCTTTATAGATACAGGAACTACATACTCAGCTTTAAATACAAAACTAACCAAGAAAAAAATCAGCTGCAGTGTCTGTTACAGTAGTGACCAGACAATTATAAAAGAGTCATTTCTTTAACCTCTAGAATGTCAACATGAGGATCCAAACTTACACATGGTTTTATCTACATGCCAGACTGCCCCACTCTATTTTGGGGCTGATTTACTTTGTAAATTATATGCACAAATAACTGCCCCTGAGAAGCAGCAGTTATGCTTAGGAGTCTCACTGGAGCATGCTCTCCAGCTCTAGGTACTCCTGGTTGCCTGAAAATAATCAAAGGTGAACTGTTCCCACCCAAGATCTATGAATAGGTTGATGAAGCTACTGGGGCTGACAAAACCCCAGGTAGGGTGCTTAACAACCAACCCATGTCAATTAACCTTAAAGAAGGGATGTGGGTCCCATGGAAGAAATAATACCCCCTTTTTAAAAAGCTTTAGAAAGAATTCAATCAGTATTGCAGAAATTTTAAAAATCAGGATTAATTTGACAATGCCAATCTCCTTATAACACCCCCATTTCTCCAGTAAAAAAGTCTTACTCTGGTGATTATCCAGTTGTACTGTAACAATGGGCCATAAGTGATGTTGTCGAGGACATTTGTCCTATGGTGCCCAGTTCTTATACTTTGTCGACCATGGTGCCTGGAGATAACAAATGGATTTTAGTCCTAGACTTGAAGGGTACTTTTTTCTGTATCCCAACAAATGAACAGGTTCAACTCCTATTTGCCTTTGAATGGCAGGACTCAGAAGCTAAAACCATTTTCCACTACTCTTTGTTTTGTCAAAAGATTTAAGAATTCCCCAAGCATATTTGAGGAAATACTAGCCAAAGATTTAAGGAATATTCCATTGAAACTGGGAATTCTTCTATAATATGTAGACACCTTACCAATTGCTGGAATACTTAGGAAGACTCTGCTCAACACCATCGCATTCCTGAATCATTTGGCAAAAAAGGGATATAAAGTATTGCTTCAAATGGCCCAATTTGCAAACAAAATTTGGTACACCTAGAATTCCAGCTGAAACAGAGCACTAAGAGCTTGATGGCTAATGAAAAACAAGTCATTGCTAATATAAAAATTCCAGACCCCTGACTGGTGTGGCTCAGTGGATTGAGTGTCGGCCTATGAGCCCAGTCAGAGCACATAACCAAGTTGCAGGCCAGGTGTCCAGCCAGGTCCCCAGCTGGAGGCACATGAAAGGCAACCAGAACTGAGAAGGCAACTAAGGTATCAAAATGTATACTCTAAGGAATAATCCTAGGTTTGGACATTTTATAGCATTCAAAGTAAAAATGGACCATCATTCACTTCAGATATCTCCCAGAAGATAGGACAAGCACTACATATTCAATGGAAGCTACATCATCATCTCAGTCTACAAGACTGAGAAAATGGACCACACAACAAAGAAGTCCCAGACTATGCTAGCACCCCACACAAATTTGCTTATTGCTAGTCTTATCTACCCATCTAATGAGGTTTTATACCTATTCCAGCTGGGAGACTGAGTCTTACTAAAGACCTAGAAGACTCAAGGTCCTGAACAGCAATTACCCAAACAATGTACCAGTTCCTATGACATCCTTCTGACAACACACTCTTCCCTAAAGTTCATGTGAATCAAGCCTTAGATCTATCACACATAGATAAAGCATGAGGAGGATTCAGATCTTGCTGCTGTTGTTGACAGTGCAAGAGAAAGCTGGAACTATACTCCTGAAAGAGATTTAAATTCTTCTTTTGGAAAGGGATAGAGAGCCTCCCAAAGCTAAGTAACCATGTTGCTTTTTATTATTATTTTTTTTAAATTTTATTGTTGTTGTATTACATCCATCCTCTTTTTGCTCCCCTCTGTCCCCCTCCCCACCCACCCATTCCCCTGCTTTTTATTTTTGACAACTGATATACTTTACGCCCATGCTCAGACTGATGATGCCCTTCTTTACATTTCCCACACAGTGGCTTCCTCAGCAAATTTATCCCACCATTGGATGTACCACTCAATATCTCACACAAGATTCAATTATGGGAATCCTTTGGTCTCTTTAGTTTCTGATTTTACTATAATTCTCCTTGTATTACTAGGCATACCCCTCACTAAAGACTAAATACCTGTCTATACAACAGGTCTCACTTTGGAAGCCCATTTGCAACACGGCTACTTGTAATATGAAGCCCTCTATCAGCTTCACTTATTCAGCAGTGCCATCCCCTAGACACTGCTTATGCCATCTTCTGAAGACAGCAATCCTTTCTTATGCAAAGGCCTCCTTCTATTTTGACTCCCTTCTTCCTTTACTAAATAGCAAGAATATCTGGACTTGGGGATAGGTAAGACTACACCTTTCAGCAGCAGGAAAAAAATACAGAAGATGAGACCTCCATCTATTCACCCTTGTAAGATTACAAAAGATCCAGAATTTTGAAGAGGAGAATTTTTCCTATTGACAGTTAGAGTATGCATAGCCAGCAACAGGCCAAATACAGGCCTGCTGGCCACTTCACATGGGTGAGCCATGTGGGGACTGCACAAAGGATGTAGGTGTGCCAGAGCCCATGGTTGTCCTGCAGACTCCAAAAGGCTCCCCCAAATGTGCAGACACCATGTTCAGCATTGGGAGGCAACCTGAGGGCTGGGCTATCTCCAGGCTTCCTGACAGTTTGTTCTGTAGTCTTCCATCCAACTGAAACTGATATTGTAGACAGTCAGGGAGTGCCAGTGAGCATCCTCCATTGGCCAAGATGGACCAGAGGGAGGTGCTGACACTGAGTGCACCAAAAGCTAGAAAGATGAATGGACAGGTCCTGAGCAAACCAAAAATTAGAAAGATGAATAGACAGACTAGAGCCCCCCCCAAAAAAATTAGCAAGATAATAGGATAGAAAACAAGCCTTCCTCTCTCTAACCCTGTAAGTTCCATGGGTTTGAACAGGAAAAGGGGAAGGTCTTTGAGATAGGAGTCCCCTCTTTTTTTTTTTTTCAACAGCCCATCTCATGAGTTTGGCTTCTGTTGCAGCAGACAGCCAAACCTGCATTTCAGTTACAGTAAGGTTGTTCTATTTGTAAGGTTTTTGTTTTTGTCTTTTTCTTTTTTAAGATTTTTTAAAAATTTATTATATTCATAGAGAAGGGCAAGAAGGGAAGAAGAAAGGGAGAGAAACATCAATGTATGGTTGCCTTTCACCTGCCTCCAGCTATGGACCTGGCTGGAGACCTGGCTTGCAACCTAGTTATGTGCCCTGGCTTGAGAATCGAACCAGTGATGTTTGGGTTCGTAAGCCAGTGCCTTATCCACTGTGCCACCAACCAGGGCTTTATTTGTATGTTTTTGAGGAACCACCATAGAGAAATATCTTCATGTCCTCTGCACATTTTTGATTGGATTGTTTGTCGGGTTTTTTTAGGAGTTAAATTGTAAAAGTTCTTTTTATAGATTTTGCATGTTAACTCATTATTAAATGTGTTATTAATGAATATTATCTTCCATTTACTAGGTTGTATTTTTGTTTTGCTGTGCAAAAAATTTTTAGTTTGATATAGTCTCTCTCTCTCTCTCTCTTTTTTTTTTTTTTATGTTTTATTTCCCTTGCCAGAGGAAAGGTATCAGAAAAAAAAATATATTACTTAAGAGCAATGTCAAAGTGTTTACTGCCTGTGTTTTCGTCTAGAAGTTTTATGATTTCAGGTCTTACAATTAAGTCTTTGTTCCATTTGAGTCAATTCTTGTATTTGGTCTCAGAAAGATATCCAATATAATTCTTTTGCATGTTTCTCTCCAGTATTCAAACTTGTTGGGACTGTCTTTACTCCATTGTATATTCTTGTCACTTTGTCATAGATTAATTGACCATATAGGTATGAGTTTATGTTGTGCTCTGTATTCTGTTACATTGATGATGTGTTTGTTTTTATGTCAGTACAATGCTGTTTTGATTACTATAGCCTTGTATTAGTTTGATATCAGGTAGAGTAATACCATCAACATTGTAAATCTTTTTCAAACTTGCTGTGACAATTGGGAGTCTTTTGTGGCTCCATATAAACTTTAGAATTACTTGTTTTAGTTCTGTGAAAAATGCCATTGGTATTTTGACAAAGATTTCAATGCTTTGGGTATTATGGACATTTTAGTGATGTTAATTCTTTCTATATATGAGCATAGTATACATTTCCTTATATTTGTATCTTCTTTTATTTCTTTCTTTAATGTCTTACAATATTCCAAGTACAGGTTGTTTAACTGCTTGGTTAAATGTATTGCTAATTATTTTATTTTAGTATGCATTTGAAAATATGGTTTTTAAAAGTTTTTCTTTCTGATTGTTGTTGGTTTATAAAAATGCAACCAATTTCTGAATATTAATTTTTTAAGCTGCTATTTTACTGAATTCATTTATCAGTTCTAATAAGCTTCTGGTGGAATCTTTAGGGTTCCCTTTATATAATATCATATAATTTGCAAATAAACACAGTTTTACTTCTTCCTTTCAAATTTGGATATGTTTTATTTTAGTTTCTTGTCTAATTGCTGTATCTAGGACAGGATTCCAATATAATTTTGATAAAGGTGGTGAAAATGAACATCTTTGTCCTATTCCTGATCTTCAGCAAAATGCTCTTATCTTTTCGCCATAGAGTATAATGTTAGTTGTGGACTTTATTATGTTGAGATATGTTCCCTCTATTCTTACTTTGCTGAGAGTTTTTGTCATAACTTGGTGCTGGATTCCGTCAAATGTTTTTCCTGCATCTCTTGATATGATCATATGTCTTTTATCCCTTATTTTGTTCATATGGTATTTTGCATTAATTGATTCACAGATAATGAACCAACCTTACATATAAGGAATAAATCTTGATCACAGTATATGATATTTTTAATATATTGCTGAATTTGTTTTGCTAATATTTTGTTGAGGATTTTTGCATTAATGTTCATTAGAGCTATTGGCCTATAATTTTTTTGTATTGTCTTTGTTTGATTTTGAAATCACAGTAATGGTGCCCTCATAAAATAAACCTGAGAGTCTTCCCTCCTCCTGAATTTTTTTGAATGGTTTGAAAGAATAGGTGTTAAATCTTCTTTGAATGTCTGGTAAAATTCACCTGTAAAGCTGTCTGGACAAGGACTTCTGTGGGTTGGGAGTTTTATAACTAATGATTTGATTTTGTTAGTAGTTATCGCTCTGTTCATATTTTCTGTTTCTTCTTCAATATTGGAAGATTGTATCTATCTAAAATTTTACTAATTCCTCTCAGATTGTCTAATTTCTTGTCATTGAATTACTTGTAGTATTTTCTTATAATTTTGTGTATTTTGTGTTGATCATTACTTTTCCTCTTTTGTTTCTTATTTTAGTTAAGTGGGTCCTGTCTTTTATTTTCTTGATGAGACTGGTTAAAGTTTTATCGATTAAATTTATCTCTCCAAAGAATCAGAATTGGTCTCATTTATCTCTTCTCATTTAGATTCAATTTTGTTTATTTTAACTTTGTTCTTTGTTATTCCTTTCCTGCTACTCACTTTGGGCTATTTGTTGTTCTTTTTCTAGTTCCTTTAGGTGTATGGTTAGATTGTTTTTTTAAGATTATTCTTATTTCTTGATGTAGGCCTATATTGCTTGAATTGTCCTTCTAGGACTGCTTTTGCTGTGTTCCATAGATTCAGGGGCCATTGCATTTTCATTTTCATTTGTCTCCAGACATCTTTTGATTTCTTACTCAATCTCATTGTTAACCCATTCATTGTTTAAAAGCATATTATTAGCTGCTGTGTGTGTTTTTTTCAGGCTTTATTTTTTGTGTGATTGATTTCTAGTTATATACCTGTGTAATCACAGAAGATGCTTGATATGATTTTAAACTTTTATAATGTATTCAGAGTTGTTTTGTGACCTAATATGTAGCCTATCCTGGAAATGATCTATATACACTTGAAAATAATGTATACTCTAATGCTTTGAAGTAAAATGTTCTAAAATATTAATTAAATCCATTGGTATAATGTATTAGGTAAGGCTGTTGTTTCCTTCTTGATTTTTCTGTCTGGAAGATCTATCCATTAATGCCAATGATATTAAATTCCCCTACTATGACTGTATTACTGTCACTATTTCCCTTTATGTGCATCGGTTATTTATTTACATATTTAGGTGCTCCCAAGTTGGATGCATAAATGTTTACAAGGAATATATTTTCTTGTTGGATTGATCCTTTTGTCATTACAAGATGTCCTTCTTTGTCTCTTATTAGTCTTAGTTTTAAAGTTTATTTATTTGGTAAAAGTATTGCTATAACAGCTTTATAAAAATTTCCATTTTCATGGAATATTCTTGTCCATGATTTACTTTCTGTCTATGCATCTTTTTTTCATCTGAAGTGGGTTTCTTCTTGACAGCATCTGTATGACTTGTGTTTTTTCCCTATCCAAACTTATACCCAATGTGTTTTGATTAGAGCAAATAATCCATTTGCATTTCAACTGATTATTAATGGGTAGTTATTGCTATTTTATTATTAATATTTATGTTTTTTCTTCTCTCTCTTAAAGAAAGTCTTTTTTAATTTATTTTTATTGATTTTATACTATATTCATCTCCTTTCCCCCCTCTGCTCTCCCCTTCCCCACCCTCCTTATTCCTCACCCAGTCAATCAACATGTTGTCTGTGTCCATGGGTCACCCATGCTAGTTCCTTAACTAAACTGTTCCCCTTCTTTGCCTACTTCTCCCACTTCTCCTCCCCTCTGCACACTGAAAGTGTATTCCTTGTATTCATGTCTCTGGTTCTGTTTTGTTTGCTTGTTTGTTTGTTCATTAGTCTCCTGTATTCAGTGGGAACATGTGGTATTTAATTTTTGCTGCCTGATTTATTTCACTAAGCATGACACCCTCCAGTTCCAATCATGCTATTGCAAATGGTAGGAGTTCTCTTGTTCTTTCTGCTGTGTAGAACTTCACTGTGTAAATGTACCGAAGTATTTTGATCCATTCATCCACTGAAGGGCACCTACAGTCTTTCCAGCATGTGGTTATTGTAAATAGCACTGCTATGAACATAGGGTTGCATAGGTTCTTCTGAATTAGTGTTTCAGGGTTCTTTGGGTATAATCCTAGCAGCGGATTCACTGGGTCATAAGGTAATTCTATTAGTTTTTTAAGGCAATTCCATACTGTCTTCCATAGTGTCTACACCAGTCTGCATTGTCACCAGCAATGCACCAGGGTTCCCTTTCCTCCACATCCTTGCCAGCACTTGTTGTTTGTTGATTTGTTCATGATTGCCATTCTGACAGGTGTAAAGTGGTATCTCATTGTAGTTTTAATTTGCATCTCTCTAATGGCTAGTGATGTTGAGCATTCTTTCATGGGCCTGTGGGCTCTTTGTATGTCTTCCTTAGAGAAGTGTCTGTTCAGGTCCTTTGCCCATTTTTAAAATGGATTGTTTGTGTTCCTGGTTTTGAGTTGTTTTAGCTCTTTATATATATTGGAGATCAAACCCTTGTCTGAGGTGTCATTGACAAATATGTTTTCCCATATGATTGACTCCCTTTTTTATTTTGTTAATGTTTTCTTTGGCTGAGCAGAAACCTTTTAAATGTAGTTTAATGTAGTACCATTTTTTAATTTGCTCCTTTATTTCCCTTGCCTTGGGAGATACTTGGGTGAAAATTTTGCTGTGTGGAATATCTGCAATATTTTTGCCTGTTTTCCTCTAGGGCTTGTATGGTGGCACTGCTTATGTTTAAATATTTTATCCATCTTGAGTTTACTCTGGTGTATGGTGTAAGTTGGTGGTCTAGTTTCATATATATATATATTTTGCACGTGCCTACCCATCTCTTTCAACACCACTTGTTGATGAGGCTATCTGCACTCCATTTTATGTTCCTTCCCCCTTTGTTAAATATTAGTTGCCCATAGAGTCTTGGATTTACTTCTGGGCTCTCTACTCTGTTCCATTGATCTGTTTGTTTGTTCTTGTGCCAGTACCACATTGTTTTGATTACTATGGCTTTGTAATATAGCTTGATATCCGGTATTGTGATTCCTCCTATTTCATTCTTCTTTTTCAGAATTGCTGTCCTTATTCAGGGTTGTTTTTGAGTCCACATGAATTTTTTAAGTGTTTGTTCTAATTCTGTGAAATATGATGTTGGTATGTTACTAGGGATTGCATTGAATCCATATATGGCTTTGGGTAGTATGGACATTTTAATGATGTTAATTCTTCCCATCCATGAACATGGTATATGCTTCCATTTATTTGTATCTTCCTTAACTTCTTTCTTCCATTTTCTAAGTACAAGCCCTTTACTTCCTTGGCTAAGTTTATTCCTAAGTACTTTGTTTTTCTTGTTGCTATGGCAAATGGGATTTGTATTCTAGCTTCTACCTCTGATGTTTCACTGTTGGTATATAAGAATGCCTTCGATTTCTGGATCTTGACTTTGCATCCAGCTATTTTGCTGAATTCAGTTATTAGGTGGAGTAGTTTTTAGTGGAGTACACCATCTTGTCATCTACAAATAAGGACAGTGTTACTTCCTCCTTTCCAGTTTAGATGCCTTTGATTCATTTTCCTTGTCTAATTGCTGTGGCTAGAACTTCCAAAACTATGTTGAATAGAAGTGGAGAGAGTGGACATCCTTGCCTTGTTCCTGGTCTTAAGGGAAAGACTCTAAGTTTTTGCCCATTGCGTATGATGTTAGCTGCAGATTTCTCATATAAGGCCTTTATTATGTTGAGATATTCTCCCCCTAATGCCATCTTGCTGAGGGTTTTTATCATAAAAGGGTGCTGTACTTTAACAAATGCTTTTTCGGCATCTATTGATATGATCATATGGTTTTTGTCTGTTTGTTTGTTTATGTGGTGTATTACATTTATTGATTTGCAAATATTGCACCATCCTTGCCTCCCTGGGATAAATCCCACTTGGTTATGCTGTATAATTTTTTAATATATTGCTGGGTTCAGTTTGCCAATATTTTGATGAGAATTTTCGCTTCTATGTTCATCAGAGATATTGGCCTATAGTTTTCTTCTTTAGCAGGTCTTCACTTGGTTTTTGGGGTTAGAATAATACTGGCCTCATAAAAAAGAGTTTGGGAGTCTTCCCTCTTCTTCAATTTTTTGGAATAGTTTGAGGAGGATAGGAGTTAGTTCTTCCCTAAATGTTTGATAAAATTCACCAGTGTGGCCATCAGGTCCAGGGCTCTTGTGTGCTGGGAGTGTTTTGATTACTTCTTCAATTTTGCTAGTTGTTATTGGTCTATTCAGGCTTTCTTCTTTTCCCTGATTGAATTTTGGTAGGTTGTACATTTCCAGAAATTTGTCCATTTCACCCAGGGTGTCAAATTTCTTGTCATGTAGTTGTATGTAGTAATTTCTTACAACCCTTTGTATTTCTGTGTTATCAGTTGTGACTTCTCCTCTCTTGTTTCTGATTTTTTTTTATTTGGGTCCTCTCTCTGTTTTTCTTGATGGGTCTAGTTAATGGTTTGTCAGTTTTGTTTATCTTTTCAAAGAACCAGTTCCTGGATTTGTTGATCCTTTGAATTGTGCTTTTAGTCTCTATGTTGTTTAATTCTGCCCTGATCTTAATAACTTCCTTCCTTCTGCTTCCTCTGGACTTTGTTTGTTGTTGCTCTTCTAATTCTTGAAGCTTCATGGTTAAGTTGTTTATATGAGTTTCTTCTAGCCTTTTTTAGGTAGGCCTATATCACTAGGAATTTCCCCTGAGGACAGCCTTCACAATGTCCCACAGGTTTTAGGTGTTGTGAATTCATTTTAATTTGTTTCCAGATACTTTCTGATTTCTTCCTTGATCTCATTATTAACCCATTCATTACTTAATAGCATGTTATTCATTCCTCATGAATTGTATTGCTTTTGTATATTTTCCTTGAGATTGGTTTCTAGTTACAAGCCATTATGATCTGAGAAGATGCTTGGTATGATTTCAATTTTCTTGAATTTTTGGAGACTTATTTTGTGTCCTACCATGTGTTCTGTCTTTGAGAATGCTCCATGTGTGTTAGAGAAAAATTTGTATTTTCAGTAGAAGGAATCAACAGTAGGCTAGAGGAAGCAAAGGACCGGATCAGCGAGTTGGAGGATAATGTAGACAAATACTCCAAGACAGTAAAAGAGAATCAAAAAAGGCTGAACAAGACTGAAGAGGGGTTAAGAGAGCTGCACGACAACATGAAATGTAACAACATCTGAATCATAGGGATACCAGAAGGAGAAGAAAAACAAGGAATGGAAAACCTGTTCAAAAAAGTCATGATAGGAAATTTCCCTAACATGATGAATGAAAACATTAATCCAGTTCAGGAAGCACAGAGGGTCCCAATGAGGATCAACCCAAACAGACCAACACCAAGGCACAATATTATTAAAATGGCGAATTTCAAAGACAAAGAGAGAATCCTAAAAGCATCAAGAGAGAAATGACAAATTACATACAAAGGGGCTCCAATAAGGCTATCAAATGATTATTCAACAGAAACAATTCAAGCCAGAAGGGAATGGCAAAAAGTATTTCAAGTCATGGTAAACAAAGGCCTGCAACCAAGAATACTCTACCCAGCAAGGCTCTCATTCAAGAGAGAAGGAGAAATCAGGAGCTTCCCAGACAAAAAAAAAAAAAAAAAAAAAAAAAAAAAAAAAAAAAAAAAA
>PVIW01016900.1:0-15413 GCA_004026585.1 Noctilio leporinus | reverse complement strand
TCTGTTTCTTCATTTTATTTGTTTACTTATTTTTAGAGCAGACCCTTTAGCATTTCTTGCAATGCTGGTTTGGTAGAGATGTATTCTTTTAGTCTTTTTTTGTCTGGGAAGCTCCTTATTTCTCCTTCTATCTTGAATGAGAGCCTTGCTGGGTAGAGTATTCTTGGTTGCAGGCCTTTGTTTACCATGACTTGAAATAGTTTTTGCCATTCCCTTCTGGCTTGAATTGTTTCTGTTGAATAATCATTTGATAGCCTTATTGGAGCCCCTTTGTATGTTATTTGTCTTTTCTCTCTTGATGCTTTTAGGATTCTCTCTTTGTCTTTGAAATTTGCCATTTTAATAATAATGTGCCTTGGTGTTGGTCTGTTTGGGTTGATCCTCATTGGGACCTACTGTGCTTCCTGAACTGGATTCATGTTTTCACTCATCATGTTAGAGAAATTTTCTATCATGACATTTTTGAACAGGTTTTCCATTCCTTGTTTCTCTTCTCCTTCTGGTATCCCTATGATACGGATGTTGTTATGTTTCATGTTGTCCTGCAGCTCTCTTAACCCCTCTTCAGTCTTGTTCAGCCTTTTTTTATTCTCTTGTACTGTCCTGGAGTATTTGTCTACATTATCCTCCAACTCGCTGATCCGGTCCTCTGCTTCCTCTAGTCTACTGTTGATTCCTTCTACTGTATTCTTCAATTCAGAAATTGTATTCTTCATTTCCTCCTGGCACTTATTGATAGTTTCCATGTCCTTTTTCATGCTGTTGTAGTTCTCAGTAAGGTCCTTGTAACTTCCCTGGAGTTCTTTGTAATTTCCCTGGAGTTCTTTGTAATTTCCCTGGAGTTCTTTGTAGTTCTCCTGGAGTTGTTTACAGTTTTCTTTGATGTGGCTGAGCTCACTGAGCTTCTCTATCATCATTCTTTTGAATTTCTTATCTGATATTCCAGGTGCCTATGTTTCATTTTGTGTTCTTTCTGGGGATTCTTCCTTTCCTTTTGGTGATGGACTGATTCTTTTTTTCCCCATTTTGGGTGTCTGTTCTTGCTTTTTATTTATTTATTTATTTATTTATTTATTTATTTATGTTCTTTCCTTGTGTTAACCTGCTTTGTTTCCTTGCCTTAGTTAAGCACCCTTCTGTGATAGGAGATTTGTGGAGTTCAGTGTTGCTGTCTCCCAGATTTTATCCACTTGCTGTTCTTGGTGTGTCCTTTATTTGGGCTATGTGGTTGTATTCTGGGGCTGTGGGCTTTTAGCAGAAACAAAAACAAAAACAAACAAACAAACAAACAAACAAAAAAAAACCCAAAAACAAAAAACCAAACCAAACCAAACAAACAAACAAAAAATGCAAAAGGAAAAAAGAAGGAAAAATTATAATAATAATAAAAAGAAAGGGTTGGCTTTCACCCTTAATAATCCCTGACTTGTCCAGATGGAGCCTGGTCCTGAGGGCTTTTAGCAGAGGGAAAAAAAGGAAAGAAAAAAAGGGAGAAAGTCACAAGAAAAAGAGAAATCAATATTAATAAAGAAAAGATTTAGGTGTCTGTTCACCCTTTATGGTCTCTGTTTGGCCCAGGTGGAGCCAGGACCAGTGGTTTTGTCAGGGAGAAACGAAAGGAGAAAGAATGAAAGAAGGAAAGAAAGAAAGAAAGAAAGAAAGAAAGAAAGAAAGAAAGAAAGAAAGAAAGAAAGAAAGAAAGAAAGAAAGAAAAGTTGGAGAAAGTCACAAGACAAAGAGAAATCGATATTAATAAAGAAAGATTTTAGGTGTCTGTTCCCCCTTTATGATTTCTGATTGGTTCAGATGGAGCCAGAACCTATGGGCTTTACCAGGAAGAAAAGGAAAAGAAAATTTTTTTTTAAAAAAAGAGGAAGGAAGAAAAGAATAAAGGGTTTAGGTGGCTGGGGAAGGGAGGAATACTTAGATTGAGGACTGGGAATGCGTTATAGCCACAGAGTGAGTAGACTTTAATTTGAGAGTAGGGGGAGGGTCTTGGGTATTTAGGTGGATTGAGGTATGGTGGGGATTAAGAATATGTGAGAAGTAACTTTTGCAAAGGATATGTTGGGGATTAATAGTTCATATTGCTCTCGGTATAACTTAGGTGCTTGACATTGGCAGCAATCCCTTTCCTGATGCTGCCTCTTTTTCTTGGTCAGGACTTTACAGTCTATAGTCTATATTCTAGCCTGTCTTGGCGCGTGGCAGGGCCTCTGATTGTCACAGTCAGGGCTGATTCTGAGTGTCCACCCCCAGGTAGGCTGGGCCTTCTGCAGCCTGGCTGGGTTTTCGGGCTGCCGCTATTCTGGAACCCGCAGGGTGCCCCTTCCCACTCCTGGCAGAGGTTCCTGCCCAGGACGAGCACCCAGCTCCCCTGCAGAGCAGCCTGAAACTTTGCGGGTCCCTGTGAAGACTGGCCCCGCCCCCGCAGTTCCGGGAGAAGGCCGCCCCTGTCTGTCAACACTGTCCAGGAGTCCGCCTACACTGTCCTGCCCTTCCGAGCGAGCACCACTCCTCCACGCCAACCAGCTCTCCAAAGAGTCCTTTAAGCGTCCTCTGTGATGAGCCCCTCCCAGGCATGGGCGTGTGGCCTTTGTCTCTGGCAATGGCGGGTCAATTGTCCCCGCTACTAGTTCCCGGCTTGCAGGCTCACTGTTTGGAGTTTCCGCGGAGCCTGGGGGCCTGTGTGGTTGCGCAGGGCTGGGCCTTCCCCCTCGCAGGGGCTTCTGGCTGCTGTTTCCCTGAAACAGCAGCACCATTTTCAGCCCTCTCGCCGCCCCGGCCGATGCACTTCCCTGCTCCCCCACTCCAGTTTCCCACAGGACTCTTCTCCTCCACCTCTAGTCCTGCGCAGAGCCTCCTCTCCTTGTTGCGGGAGTGAGTCTCTCACACAGCCCCTCCCCTGTAAGCATTCTATTCCGCGTTCCCTAAGGCGTTTGCCCTTGCCGCCCACACTTCACTGTTGAGACTTCCAGTCGCCAGGGAGCCCAGAGCCAGCCTCAGTCAAACGCGCCCCTCTGGGCAGAGCCGCCATTGCCCAGAGCCGACCTCTGCCCACCGGCCGGTCGATCGGAAATGCCTCACCTACTGTCCTGCTGGCCGCCTCTGCCTCTGGGCTGTGCTCCCCTGTGTCCAGATGCTGCCGGCTCCAATTCCTAGGGTCCTGAAGACATCTCATGCTCCCTATCTTGTCCTTTAGCTGCTTTGGTACTCGAGAACACCATCAGCACTGCTCTCTACTCTGTCGCCATCTTCAGTTCCTTCTTCTACTGTATTTTTCAATTCAGAAATTGTATTCTTCATTTTTTACTGGCTCTTACTGATAGCTTCTATGTACTTTTTAATGCTGGTATAGCTCTCAGTAGGTTCCTTGTAGCTCCCCCTGGAGTTCTTTGTAGTTCCCCTGGAGTTGTTTATAGAGATCTTTGAGCTGGCTGACCTCGTTGGGCTTCTCTATCATCATTCTTTTGAATTCCTTATCTGATAGTTTGTTTGCCTCTGTTTCATTTAGTGATCTTTCTGGGGATTCTTCCTTTCCTTTTGGTGGTGGACTGATTCTTTTTTTCTCCATTTTGGGTATATGTTGTTGCTTGTTTTTGTCATAGATCAATTTGCTTTGATTCCTTGCCTTTGTGGAGCACCCTTCTGTGTTAGGAGATTTGTGAAGTTCACTGTTGCAGTCTCCTAGATTTCCTCCACTTGTTGCTCTTGGGGTGACCTTTATGTCATTAACTTGGGCTGTATGGTTATATTTTAGATCTGTTGTATGTGTTGCTCCTTTCCCTCCAGTTGGCTGATTGAGACACACTCTATCTACCCCATTTCATACACTGTTTTTGAGCTGTTCCTGAAACAGAACCAGCAGCCCAGGCAAAATAACCACACCTTCCAAGATATCTTTCTCCTTCAATCCCCCTTTTGACTACCTATGAACCTAGCTATGTACCCATACCCTCCAAGGTAACCCCCACTTTTAATCACACCCTCAGCTGCAACTGAGCCAGTCTTAATAAGGATATAGATATGATAAGTCTGTTATACAAGGCGAAAAATGATTAAGTTGACTAAAGTATAGATAATTTTGAAGGGTGCAAAAGAGTAGCAAAGATACTGGGAATACAAGAGAGAAACACAACTTATCTCTTATATAGAAATGAGGAGGGAAAGTCAGAATGCCTCAAGTGTGAGTGAACAGTGCAAGTCTATATATATAGTTGCTGCATCTACCATCCTGTCCACCCTCAATGAGCACTGATTGATCCAGGTGGAGACAGGACCCATGTGCTTTTAGCAGAAAATAAGAATGTGTAGTCCTTAGTAATGCACCTACAAAAAAAGGGGGAGGTTAAGCAGCTGGGGAGGAGAGGAATACTTAGATTGTGGACTGGGAATGAGTTGTAGCAGGACAGTGAGTAGACTTTAAAACAAAAGTAGAAGGAGGGTCATGGGTAGTTAGGTGAATTGAGATAAGGAAGGAGTAAAAATATGGGAATTGGGATACACTATGATATGAACATTTTAAGTAAACAGCATTTACTTAAAATGCACTAATTGTGAGGATTGGAAGTAACTTGAAAAGGCTATGTTAAGGATTAATAGTTCATGTAGCTCTCAGTGTAACTGAGGTGCTTGAGATTAGTGGCAATTCATTTCCTGAGTCTGTCTCTTTTTCTTGATCAAGCCTCTGTAGTCTACAGTCTAGCTGTGCGGTCTTGGAGTGGCAGGGCCTATGGCTGTCACAATCAGGGCTGATTCTGAGTGCCAGCCCCCCGCCCCCCCACCTGCCCCCTTAGGCTGAGCCTCCAGCAGCCTAGCTGGGTTTCTGAACTGCCCATTTTGGGGGGCCCTTCCTTCTCTCACTGATTCTGTGTGAAGACCTGCAGGATGCTTCTATGGTGTCGATGGCTGCTCCTCCCCCTCCAGCTCCTCAAGGAGGTTTCTGCCTGTGAAGGGCACCTGGCTCCAGGACAGGTGGGGGGTGGCCTGAAACTTTGCTTCCTCCTATGATGGCTGGCCCTCCCCTTGCAGCTCTTGGAAAAGGTAGCCCCTGTCTGCAAAGAGCGCCTGGCTCCCCGGGGGCACTGAAAGTTGTTTGCCAGAAAAGGCTCCCCTACCCCCTCCAGCTCTTCCAAGAGGTTTTTGTCACCTGCAATGGTGTGCCAGTTGCATCAGCTGTAAGTTCCTGACACGCAGTTTCTAGTGTTCATGGGAGCCTGCCCTCTGGTGTGTGTATTATGCGGGACTGGCTCTCACCCCTCATTGGGGCTTCATGCTGCCCTCTTTCCGTGTGGCACAGGGGCACAATTTTTGGCCATCTTGCAGCTGTGGCCCGTGTACTTACCTGCTCCCCCTGATCCTGCTCCCCAGGGTTCCCTCCTCCTCTGCCTCTGGCCCAGTGAGGAGCTTCCTCTCTCTCAGTCTGGAGCGAGGCTCTCACACAGTCCCTCCCCTGCAGTAGTTCAATTCCTCATTCCCTCCAACATTTGCCCTCACTGTCCACACTTCACTGCTCAGATTTCTAGTTACCAGGGAGCCTGGAGCTGTCTTCAGTCAGAGCCACCCCTCTGGGCAGAGCTGCCACTGCCCAGAGCCAACCTTGGCCTGCTGGCCAGTTTGGAACTGTCTTACCTGCTCTCCTTTAGTTCTCTGCTGCCTCACCGACTGTCCTGCTGGCCGCCTCTGCCTCTGGGCTGTGCTCCCCTGAGTCCAGATGCTGACCGCTCCAATTTGCAGGGACCTGCAGACATCTAGTGCTCCCTATCCTATCCTCCAGCTGCTATGGCACTCAAGAACGCCATCCGCACTGCTCTCTACTCTGTCACCATCTTTCTAGGTCTCTACTCTGTCACCATCTTTTGATTCTGATGTATTTTGAAGGTTGGGAACCACTGGATTAGAGGATGAAAACCCTGAGGCAGTGAGACCTCATGGGAACTCTCTAATGGCAGGGACCATTTCTCTCTTCTATCTTTTGTTCATTGGCCTTCCATGCAGTTCGATGTTCTGGAATTTCTGGATGTCTCTAATTTTGAGGTAGATGTACCTCTTTCGGGTTGTGGAAGGAGACATAGCTTGTCTATCTATGCCTCTATCTTGGATTTCTCTGAAACATAATAATGATTCTTCACTGATCAATCCCCAAATGCCTTCCATTTTTAAACAACCAGTCCTCGTAGTCAGGACTGTCCATGAATGTAAGCAGAGAAGGTAGATTAAAGCTACTAAAAAGTCCAATGACCTGAAGTAATGTACTCCATGGGCCAGCCCAAAAATTTATATACTATCAGTACCAAATTAGGCCCTTTGAAATAATGGAAGGCAAAATTCCTCAGGGTAAACTCCAAATATGTGACTAAAAAGGAGAAATGTATTAACGTAGTTAATACCCATTGGCATTTTACCAAGGCTTGGTCCCTCATATTGTGGTACTGTTGAGTGAGAAGGACGTTAGAGCTCACCTAGACCATGTGTTTTTCTTAAGTGGAAAGTGAGACTCAATTAAAGTGACCTGCTTAAAGTTTGTATTGGCACAGAGTCAGAATCCAGATGGTTTATTCCTGGTCCAAAGATCTTCTCATATCTGTGTCTTATGACTTGGAAGGTTTGGCACAGCTGGAGGAAACTGGAATCTGATCCCAGCCACACAACGAGGAAGAGGGAGCACAAGGGAATGCAATGAGTTACAGACAAAGAGAAACATGGGCAATGAAGTCAGAGCTCTCATTTCTACCTATTAAACAAACACTGGAGTGTTCCCACAACTCCCACAGCCTCTGTGCTTATTGGTGAGGGATGTAGGGACAAGGAGTTGGCAGGATCTCTAAGGCAGAGTCCCCAGGGAATGGGGACTAGAAGTCTTACTGCATACTTGGGGAAGAGTTTTGGGAAAGGCAGTCAGCATGTGAGATTGCTGGAGAAGTCAGACTCAGAAAATTCACTTGAGTGCTGACAAAGTAAAGCTAGAAGTGCCCCAAAAAGACACAGAACAGCTAATAATTAATTGTTCTCCCACATTTTTCCTTGGAGGAAAGCTTAGAAGAGTCATGTAATAAAGACTCAGACTGATGATGTTAGGGTCCCAATAAGAGCCATACTGAACCAAGTGCAGTCCCACCCCAATGGTTAACACAATGATGTAAAGCATTTTCTGGTCCATTTTTCCTTATGGATATATGAGATTTTTCACAATATTTCTGTGAAATAGGTAAATAGTATGTATTTCAATTTATAAACAGGAAAAAGAAGAGAGAGCAAAGTGTCCAAATAACTTGCCCAAAATATAAAATGCTGAAAGGTCAACCCCAGGCTACCTATCACAATATCAAGTCCTTAAATCTAGGACCATGCCTATGACTGAACCATAGCTTCCTGGGGTTTCAGAAGTCATAGCATACTACTTTGTTCTCCTATTATTGTTTTGTTACAAAATTAGCTTCTGAAAGTATTTTGTAGCATCTATGCTAAGGCATGTTTTATAATTCAAATTACTTCTTTCTTTCTCAGTATTCTTTGAGCATCTATGCTATCTTTTCATGTCACTTGCTGCTGCTTTTCCATCAGCTTTGCTAGCTCCTTCCTTCGCTACTAGACCTCTAAATGTTGTTGTCCAGAGCACTAGGTATATTCTGTCCCTAGTAATCTTGTTCTGTTCCATGTATCTTCTGTATACCTGGGACTGCAGAATTTAGTTCTCCAGCCCCTATTCCCTTTCCAAGTGCCATACTCAGACCCAGTGCTCTACTCACTAGCTCCATGTGTATGACTAGTAGGTATTTCATTTTTCACATGTTCAAAAAAGAATTCTTGGTTTCATAGCTTCCCCCTTCCAAACCAATTCCTCCCAGTTTTCCATATTTTAATAAGTGGCATCACTATTCAGCCACTTCCTATAAACCTAAAAGTCTTTCTCCTCACATATCCACATCCAGTCTGTCATCAAATTGTGTCAGCTCTTACCTGCAAAATATACTCATAACTGTGACTTTTGTCATCACTTCCACCTCTACAACCATTTTCAACTGGGATGGCCTTTCTATAGTTTTCAGGATACCAGTCTTAATCTTAACAACCTTTTCCCCATACAGTAGCTGGAGTGTCCTAATACTTAAATCAGGTCATGTTGCCCACTGCTTCAAAGCTTTCAATAACTTCCCATTGTCCTTAATATAAAACCTCAACTCTCTAGCATGGTCTATACAGCCCTGATGACCTGGCCCCACCTATCCTGCCAAGCTCAATGACTAAGTTGCTACTTCATTACAGTCACACTTGCCTTCCTGCTTTCCTCCAACCCTTGAGTTCTTAACCCTTTCTGTGCCATGGATCCTTTCAAAAGTTTGGGAAAACATTTAATTTGCTTGCAAAAGAAGGTCTTCCTTCCTTCCTTCCTTTCTTTCTTTAATTTTTTTAAGTTCAAGAATACAGAGCACATTTGTATACTTTTTTTGACTTCTCAGCAAGTGCACAGGGACATTTTTGTCAATCTATCTTTACCAGGTACTTGGAAATGTAACAAATTTCCCTCAGAAAAAAATTGTAAATGCACAAAAAAATATATAAGACTACAAAGGATAGAATGACATTAAAATATAGTTATTAGAATATTAAAATCAAATTTGTGATACAGTAGTATATACACTTCTTCATTAACATGTTAAATAACATGATCTAACAGCAGCTCCCACAACTGTCAAAATTTTTAATGCTCTTCCCCCAGATCTCTACGTAGCCCATTCTCATCTCACTCCAGTTTCTGTCCAAAGATTCTTTTCTCACTCCTCTAGCTAGAGCAGCTGCCCCACCAACCCACCACACTCCTATCTTTATTCTGCTTCATCTCCCACTTTACTGACCACTCTTTGAAGTCATGTTGTTTATGTGCTTATGCATTTATTTACTAGCTTCCTGAAGGTAAGCTCCCTTGTCTGACTAGTTTTCCAAGGACCCCTAGCATCTAGAACTGAGCTTGGTGCAAGAAAACACATAGCAAATATCTGTGAGATGAGTAAAAGGATAAACACAATGTAGACTTTTAGACACATTGAGTATGTCTTCTGAGAAGAGATGTTTTGTTCCAAATTTTAATCAAAGAGGACATGTTTCTATAGGTTTAAAAATGCCTCAGAACTGAGATTTCTTTCTTTCTTTTTTTTTAAGATTTTATTTATTATTTTCAGAGAGAAGGGCAGGGAGGGAGGAAGAAACGGATAGAAACATCAATGTATGGTTGACTTTCACCTACCTCCAGCTATGGACCTGGCTGGAGACCTGGCTTACATCCTGAGAAGTGAGATTTCTAACAGAAAATGTGTTCCATTTTTGTATAGTATTATAAATATATTTCATGGCACAGCTTGGGCATGTGCCTGTATCCCTACCAGAGGACTATTAGACTCCCAGAAGGCTGGAAAACCTTTATCACAGCTGTATTCTTTTAAAATTGCTCCTACCATTATGTATTTGTTTGACCTTAAAAAGGGAATCTCGCTGAATTGGTGTTACATTTTGCCCCAAGGAAAATAATGTTGTATGTAGAGGCAAGTTTATTCTTTATTGCAATGAGTGGTTTAATATGGACTGGTGACTCTGTTGGTGATAACTCATTAGCCATTGAAAATATGGGTCTTGGACTCAGGAAAGAAGACACATCTTCAGAGTTGTGTCTTCAGAACAAATATCATTCTTGTGCATGTGACACTGGAGCAATGTTAGTAGATGAGATTTCCCAAGTAAAACAGGAGAATAAGAGAAAGGACCAAAATCACCTCCAGAGAAACCCATGCAAGAGAAAGAAAAAAGAGAAGAAGGAAAACTTGGAGTCAGAAGTACAAAGTTGCTCAAGCATCTACTGTTGAAGTATAAATTGACTTATTGCCTAAGGTATGTAATTCCTGACTGGTTCTTGAAGATAAGGGAAGTGAAAGAGGGAAAGGTAATACATGTCATATGACCTTTAAAAAAAAAAGATATAGCACAAAAGTAACCTACTACATCTGAAAAATCTAATCATTTCACATTCATAAATTATCTTACAAAAACAAACACCTAAATGGAAGAGTTGGCAAAATGTAGAGCTTGATAAAGAAATCCAGAGAAAATACTAGGACAAACCTCAAGTGAATACAAGAATAACTCTGAGGGCAAAAAGAGAAAGTTAAAAAAAAATACTTATTATATGCCAACTAGTGTGGATGTGTCCTTGCTGTAACAAGAAATTGTTGACGTTCCCAGGGTATTTGTGTTAAGTAATTGAAAGAAAACAGTTTTTATTCAAACAATTGCATTTTGAAAGGAAAACTAAAATAAAACAGAAATAATACAATCCTGAAACATACTAACATGCATATTAAATAAATATAAAATAATGAAAACAGAGCAGAAAAAAATCATTTAATTTCATTTTGAAGGGTTTTAATTAGTAATCATTGGTAAATAAATTGACTATATTTTTAAATGGCAAAGTACAATTTGAAGGTTCACAATGCTAGTTTCTGATGAAAATAAACTGATTAGAAATTTTTTTTCAAACTTTTTTTAAGCCAAACAGTTTCATTTAACGTAAGTCTTTTATAGAGCCTCAATATATAAAACAGCTGAATCTGATTGAACATAGTTAGGGGTAGGGAGCCTAGAGTCCTGCTCACGGAGCTTCCCCACCATCCCTAGCAACTCTACCACCTACCCCCTCACCCTGCTGCACTCCACGTGGCCTGTAGAACATCTCTACAGAAACATAGGGGTCTGGGTTACATGGTTTGAAAACTGCTGAATTCACAAAGAAAAGACACAGGGAGTATGATGCCACAAGAACTTTAATTCATTCTTAATGTTTGCTTAGTGACTTGATTTATCACAAATGTATCCACTTATTAACTGGAGGTGACTTAAGCAACAGTGAAAAAGTCAGCTTGACATCCTGACTTCAGTTTCTTTATTGCTGCCACAGTTGCCATGTATACACACATTCTAGGTTTTAGTTCTAGCTGAGCAATGATTGCAACTCTGCCCAGCACAATGGTGGGGAGGGGTCAGAGAGGAGAAAGAGATTTGGTGGCTATTTTTCTACTAATTTTCTAGAGAAGCTAGCGTAGGAGACAAAGGAGGCTTATACATCAGGACCCCTCACTTGCATGGAACCTTCCTATGACCCCAGTGAATGCTAATCCCAAGAATATTAAATATTAGTTACTGTACAAACTTAAACTGTCCTGAAATCTTAGACCTCATATATGAAAGGAATTTGATAAAGGTTCTCCCTATCTTAAAAGTTTACATGACATGACCAATAACAAGTGAGACTAAAGATAACTTTTCTAATGATCATTAATAAAAAACAGTTTTCCATCAACCATTCCATGGGAAAGACTAAATTTTCCATTATCACTACTGAAAATGATACTACAGAGGACTTCCATTCAAGATGGAGGTGTAGGTAAGCATGCTTTGCCTCTGTGCACAACTACAATAAGAATTACTAACTAGACTACAAAACAAGTATCACCCAGATTCATCAGAAAATCAAGTTGTATAGAAGTCTGACAAGCAAGGATCTAAAGAAGCCACATTCATCTAAATGGATAGGAGGGGTGGAGATGTGGAGAGGTCCCGATAGCTGGAGTAATGGGTAACACCACATTCACATGTGGTGGAGAAGAATCAGGAGGGATACCTCAGGAGTGAGCAATCCCAGCTCTACATTAGAGCACCCAGCCCAGGAAGTTAAGTCTGCATAACTTCTGGCTGTAAAAAACCGTGGGGGTTGAGGTGCTGGAAGAAACTGCAGGATTCTCAAGAGACTCTTTTAAGGGCCTGTAACAAACTTAGGGCTCATGCAGACTCACCCTCTCTGGGATTCCCTCTCTGAATCCCTCTCTGGGATTTAGCAGCAGGGTGAGAGCTGAAAGGTGACCAGTGGCATATGGGGAGAAAGTGAAGTGCAAATATCAAAAGATAACTTCATCCCAGGCAATATATAGAGGCCAAGCGGTGGCATTGTCCTCTCTTGGAGCCCTCTCCCACATAGCCACAGAGCAGTGAAACAGATTGCCCCACCCAGGTGATTACCTAGTGCTACAATAAACAGGTGCCTTTTCCACAATAGGCCATGCTACTAAGGCAGGGAGAAAACAGCTTACCTAATACAGAAAAAACACAGGAAGGCTGCCAAATAGAGGAGATAAAAAAAATATGGCCCAAATGAAAGAACAGAGCAAATTCCAGGATATAACTAAATGAAATGAAAATAAACAACCTATCAGATGCAGAGTTCAAAACACTGGTTATTAGGATGCTCAAGGTAATCATTGGATACTGCAAAAGCATAAAAAAGGCTAAAACAGAAATGAAATTTACACTAAGTGAAACAAAGAAAAATCTATAGGGAACCAATAGTGGAGGGGATGAAGCCAAAAAGCATTTTTAAACAAAATGTGGATAGAGTCAGCTAGCCAGAGGGAAGGACACACCAAAGAGCAACAAAACAACCAAAACCCAAGTACAACCAGACAGCCCAAATAAATGACATAAAGGGCATCCCAAGAGCATCAAGTTGAAGAGAACAAGGAGACTACCACTGAATCCCACAGGTCTCCTACCACAAAAGGTCACATCAGTGCAAAATGAAATAGAGACAAACACACTATCATATATGGAATTCATAATAATGATTATAGAAAAGCAAGCTAAAAGAAAACTACAAACAACTCCAGGGGAACAACAAAGAACTCCAGGAAAACTATAAGGAACTTACTGAGAACTACACCAGCATTAAAAAGGACAAAGAAACTATCAATAAGAGCTGTGAGGAAATGAATAGTGTAATTTCTGAATTGAAGAACACAGTAGAAGGAATCAAAAAGTAGGCTATCCGAAACAGAGGATCAGATCAGCGAGCTGGAGGACAACATAGAAAAAAATTCCCAGACAATGCAACAAAACACAAAAAGATGGAAGAACAATAAAGAGGGTTTAAGAGAGCTGCAGAACAACATGAAATGTAATCATATCCATATCATAGGAACACCAGAAGAAGAATCATATCCTTGATGAGCAAAAGGATTTGAAAAAGTAATGACAGAAAACTTTCCCTAATTTGATGAGAGGAAAATGTCACACAAGTCCAGGGCGTATAGAAGATCCCAAAGAAGATGAACCCAAACAGGCCCACTCCAAGACACAGCATAATTAAAATGGCAAAATTCAAAGACATAGAATCCTAAAGGAAGCAAGAGAGAAACAGCTAATATACATGTGAGCTCTGGTAAAGCTATCGCTACCAGCCAGCAGGGAGTGGCAAACAATATTCTAAACAATTGAAATAAAGGCCTAAACCAAAAACTACTCTACCAAGCAAGGCTCTCATTCAAAATAGAAGGTGAAATAAGGAGTTTCTCAGACAAAAGAAGGCTAAAAGAATTCATCACCACCAAACCAGCATTGCAAGATATGATAATGGGTCTGCTTTAAAAATATGAGAAAACAGAGAGAGACATGGAGGAATACAAGTATAAAGGAGGGAAATGACAATGGAGAGGGAGCAGGGTGGAAAGAAAGAGAAAGGTCTAGTCAAGGAACTATGGGCAAGGACAACAGGGCAGATATCCAAGTGTACCATCTGAATCATAGGGGTGCTAGAAGGAGAAGAGGAAGAGCAAGAAACTGAAAACTTATTTCAGAAACTAATAAAAGAAAACTTTCCTAATTTGGCAAAGAAAATTAACATCTAAGTCTAGGAAGTACAGAGAGTCCCAAACAAGATGGACCGAAAGAGGACCACACTAAGCAAGCGAAAAGCAGATAGTTACCTACAAAGGAGTTCCCATAAGACTGTCAGCTGAATTCTCAAAAGAAACTGCAGGCTAGAAGGAACTGGCAAGAAGTATTCAAAGTGATGAAAGGCAAGGACCTACAACCTAGCTTACTTTATCCAGCAAAGATATCATTTAGAATAGAAAGACAGATAGAGTGCTTCCCAGACAAAGCCAAACTGAAAGAATTCATCATCACCAAGTCATTAGTATATGAAATGTTAAAAGGAACTGTATAATAAAAAGGAGATCAGCCCTGGCTGGTGTGGCTCAGTGGGTTGAGTGCCAGCCTGCAAACCAAAAGGTCACCAGTTCAATTCCCAGTCAGGGTACATACCTGTGTTATAGACCAGTCCTCAGGTGGGGGCATGCAAAGGGCAACCAATTGATGTATCTCTAGCATGTTGATGTTTCTCTCCTTTCTTTCTCCCTACCTTTTCCCCTCTCTAAAAGTAAATTTTTAAAAACAGAGAAAGATCATTACTGTGAACATCAAAATGGCAACAAATTCACAACTATCAACAACTTAATCTAGAAAATAAGCAAACAAGCAGAACTGGAATAGAATCATAGATATGGAGACCATTTGAAAGGTTATCAGCTGGGAGGGGAAAATGGGGGAAAAGGTGCAGGAATAGACAGAGGCATGTTAAGAATAGTATAAGGAATGGAGTAGCCAAAGAGCTTCTGTGTATGACCCATGGACATGAACTAAGGAAGGGGGATTGCTGGAGGGAATATGGGTACCAAGTGAAGGGAGACAAAGAGGGAAAATTGGGACAACTGCAACAACATAATCAATAAAAATATACTTAAAATAATAAAAACAAAATAGAATAAAAATAAATGAAAAACAAAAGAAAATTACACTACAAAATCATGGTACTATAAAGGAGCAATTAAAAAGTATGCAGCTGTCCTAGCAAGTGTGGCTCAGTTGGTAGAAGTGTCATCCCATAACCGAAGGGTCACAGTCAGAACACATAACTAGGTAGCAGGTCTGTTCCTGAGTCTGAGGAGTACCCTCGCTGGTCCAGGCACATATGGTAGGCAACCAATCAATGTTTCTCTCTCAGGTGGATGTTTCCCTCTCTCTCCTTTTCCCTCTCTCTAAAAGCAGTGAAAAAATATTTTTAAATGTCTTCTGTGAGGATTTTTTTAAAAGTATGCAGCCAAAAAAAAAAATGTAGTGATAAAGGCATTGGAGAGGTAACCAGGTTGTTAAGCAATAAACAATACTATAGTTTTTATAGTGTTTTTGTTATCGCTCAAATTTTTAAACTTTAAAATATTTGTGATTTCTCTTCTTATTCTAAATCAATACTCATGTTTGCTGACTCTATATTTGGCATTTGTATTCTTTTTATTTTTTTATTTTATTTATTATTTATTTATTTATTTATTTATTTTTAATTTTATTGTTGTTGTGTTACATCCATCCCTTTTTTGCTCCCCTCTGTCCCCCCACCCACCCACCCATTCCCCCCAAAGTCAATCCCACCTGTTGTCCATGTCCATGGTTCCTTTATACTAGGTTCTTGTCTAAGCTGCTCCCCATCTTTGCCTCTACCTCTCCCTCCCCCCTACCCCATTCCCCTGACCACT
>PVIW01016899.1:0-15413 GCA_004026585.1 Noctilio leporinus | reverse complement strand
CTTGCTCTGGGCTTTGTTTGTTGTTGTTCCTCTACTTCTTCAGCTTTGTGGTTAGGTTGTTTTTATAAACTTCTTGTAACCTTTTTTGGAAGGCCTCTATTGCTATCAATTTCCCCCTGAGAACTGTCTTTGCTGTATCTCATAGAGTTTGGGCTGTTGTGTGTTCATTGTCATTTGTTTCCAGGAACTTTTTGATTTCCTCTTTGATCTCATTGTTGACCCCTTCATTGCTTAAAAGCATGTTATTCTGTCTCCATGAGTTAGAGAATTTTTGGGTTTTTCCCTTGAATTTGGTTTCTAGTTTTAAGCCATTGTGATCTGAGAAGATACTTTGTAGGATTTCAACTTTCCTGTATTTGTGGAGGCTTGTCTTGTGACATACCATGTGGTCTTTCTTGGAGTATGATCCATGTGCATTTGAAAAGATGTGTATTTTGCTTCTTTGAGGTAAAAGACTCTGTATACATCAGTTAGGTCCATTTCCTCTAGAGTGTTGTTCAATGCCACAACATATCTGGGGATCTTTGTTTGGAAGATCTGTCTATTATTGATAGTGGGGTATTAAAATCCCCTACTATTAGTGTGTTGTTTTTTATGTCTTTCTTAAAGTCTTCCAAGATTTTCCTTATATATTTCGGAGCTCCTATGTTGGGTGCATATATGTTTATCAGAGTTATTTCTCCTTGATGTATTGTTCCCTTAAGTATTATGAAATGTCCACCTTTGTCCCTTTTTATGGCCTTCATTGTAAAGTCTATTTTATCTGAAATCAGTATTGCTACTAAAGCTTTTTTTTCATGTCCATTTGCTTGATATATAGTTTTCCATCCCTTCTCTCACAATCTGTGTCGATCTTTTGTTCTGAGGTGGGTCTCTTGAAGACAGCATATATGTGGGTCATGTTGTCTTATCCATTCGGCTACCCTATGTCTTTTGATTGGTGCATTTAATCCATTTACAGTTAAGGTGATTATTGATTGATACTTATTTATTGCCATTTTCTCCCTTTGCGTCTATATTCCTCTTTGGCTTTCTCTCTTTCTTCCTTTTATTTGTTTACTTATTTTTATAGCAGACAGTGTAGCATTTCTTGCAGTGCTGGTTTGGTAGAGATGTATTCTTTCAGTCTTTTTTTTGTCTGGAAAGCTCCTTATTTCTCCTTCTATCTTGAATGAGAGATCCTTGCTGGGTAGAGTATTCTTGGTTGCAGGCCTTTGTTTACCATTACTTGAAATACTTTTTGCCATTCCCTTCTGGCTTGAATTGTTTCTGTTGCATAATCATTTGATAGCCTTATTGGAGCCCCTTTGTATGTTATTTGTCTTTTCTCTCTTGATGCTTTTAGGATTCTCTCTTTGTCCTTGAAATTAGCCATTTTAATAATAATGTGCCTTGGTGTTGGTCTGTTTTGGTTGATCCTCATTGGGACCCTCTGTGCTTCCTGAACTGGAGTCATGTTTTCACTCATCATGTTAGGGAAATTTTCTATCATGACTTTTTTGAACAGGTTTTCCATTCCTTGTTTCTCTTCTCCTTCTGGTATCCCTATAATACGGATGTTGTTACGTTTCATGTTGTCCTGTAGCTCTCTTAACCCCTTTTCAGTCTTGCTCAGCCTTTTTTTATTCTCTTGTACTGCCTTGGAGTATTTGTCTACATTATCCTCCAACTTGCTGATCTGGTCCTCTGCTTCCTCTAGCCTACTATTGATTCCTTCTACTGTATTCTTCAATTCACAAATTGTATTCTTCATTTCCTCCTGGCACTTATTGATAGTTTCCATGTCCTTTTTCATGCTGTTGTAGTTCTAAGTAAGTTCCTTGTAACTTCCCTGGAGTTCTTTGTGATTTCCCTGGAGTTCTTTGTAGTTCTCTTGGAGTCTTTTATAGTTTTCCTTTATATGGTTGAACTTTCTGAGCTTCTCTATCATCATTCTTTTGAATTCCTTATCTGATATTCCAGGTGCCTCTGTTTCATTTTGTGTTATTTCTGGGTGTCCTTCCTTTCCTTTTGGTGATGGACTGATTCTTTTTTCCCCCATTTTGGATGTCTGTTCTTGCTTGCTTTTTATTTATTTATTTATTTTTGTTCTTTCCTTGGGTTAACCTGCTTTGATTCCTTGCCTTATTTGAGCTCCCTTTTGTGATAGGAGATTTGTGGAGTTCAATGTTGTCATTTCCGATTTTCTCCACTTGCTGTTTTTGGTGTGTCCTTTATTTGGGCTGTCTGGTTATATTCTGGGCCTTTGGGCTTTTAGCAGGAAAAAGAAAAACAGAAACAAAGAAAAAAATGAAAACAAAAACAAACAAACAAACAAAAACAAAGATCCACACAAAACCAAACCAAACCAAAAAATTATATATATAAAAGAAAAAAAGAAATAAAAATGATAATAATAATAAGAAGAAAGGGTTTAGATGGCTGTTCACCCTTAATAATCCCTGACTGGTTCAGATGGAGCCTGGACCTGAGGGCTTTTAGCAGAGAAAAAAAAAAAGAAAGAAAGAAAGAAAGGAAAAAAGGGAGAAAGTCTCAAGACAAAGAGAAATCAGTATTAATAAAGAAAGGGTTTAGGTGTCTGTTCACCCTTTATGGTCTCTGTTTGATCCAGGTAGAGGCAGGACCAGTGGGCTTTATCAGGGAGAAAAGAAAGAAGAAAGAACGAAAGAAAAGAAAAAGAAAAAAAGAGGGAGAAAGTCACAAGACAAAGAGAAATCAATATTAATAAAGAAAGGGTTTAGGTGTCTGTTCACCCTTTATGATTTCTGATTGGTACAGGTGGAGCCATACCTGTGGAGTTTACCAGGAAGAAAAGGAAAAGAAAAAAGAAAAAAGAAAAGAAAAGAAAGAGGATGGAAGAAACAAATAAGGAAAGGGTTTAGGTGGCTGGGGAAGGGAGGAATACTTAGATTGAAGGCTGGGAATGTGTTGTAGCCACAGAGTGAGTAGACTTTAATTCGAGAGTAGGGGGAGGGTCTTGGGTATTTAGGTGAATTGAGGTATGGGGGGGGATTAAGAATATGTGAGAAGTAACTTATGCAAAGGATATGTTGGGGATTAATAGTTCATATTGCTCTCGGTATAACTCAGGTGCTTGAGATTAGCAGCAATCCCTTTCCTGAGGCTGCCTCTTTTTCTTGGTCAGGACTTTGCATTCTATAGTCTAGCTGGTTTTGGCATGTGGTAGGGCCTCTGATTGTCATGGTCAGGGCTGATTCTCAGTGTCAGCCCCCAGGTAGGCTGGGTCTTTTGCAGCCTGGCTAGGTTTTAGGGCTGCTGGTATTCTGGAGCCTGCAGGATGTCCCCTCCCACTCCTGGCGGAGGTTTCTGCCTGGGATGAGCACCCAGCACCCCTGCAGGGCTGCCGGGAACTTAACCAGTCCCTGTGAAGACTGGCCCCACCCCCGCAGTTCTGGAAGGAGGGCGCCCTTGTCTGTCAACACTGCCCGGGGTCTGCCTACACTGCCCTGCACCCTTCCGGGGCGGGCACCACTCCTCCAAGCCAACCAGCTCTCTGAGGAGTCCTTTTTGTGGCCTCTGTGATGAGCTGCTCCCAGGCGTGGGAGGTGTGGCCTTTGTCTCCAGCAATGGTTGGTCAGTTACCCCAGCTATTAGTTCCTGGCTCGCAGTTTGCAGTTTCTGTGGAGCCTGGGGGCCTGTGTGGTTATGCAGGGCTGGGCCTTCCCCCTTGCAGGGGCTTCTAGTTGCTGTTTCCCTGGTGTCCCAGCAGCACCTTTTTCGGCCCTCTCGTCACCCTGGCTGGTGCACTTCCCTGCTCCCCCACTCCGGCTTCCCACAGGGCTCTTCTCCTCTGCCTCTAGCCCCATGAGGAGCCTCCTCTCCCTGTTGCTGGAGCGAGTCTCTCACACAGTCCCTCCCCTGCAAGAGTTCAATTCCGTGTCCCCTACGGCATTTGCCCTTGCTGCCTGCCCTTCACTGTTGAGACTTCTAGTCACCAGGGAGTTCAGAGCTGGCCTCAGTCAAACGCGCCCTTCTGGGCAGAGCCGCCACTGCCCAGAGCTGACCTCCGCCCACCTGCCAGTAGGTCTGGTACGCCTCACCTACTGTCCTGCTGGCCTCCTCTGCCTCTGGGCTGTGCTCCCCTGTGTCCAGATGCTGCCCGCTCCAATTCTTAGGGTCCTGAAGATGTCTCATGCTCCCTATCTTGTCCTCCAGCTGCTCTGGTATTCGAGAACACCATCAGCACTGTTCTGTACTCTGTCGCCATCTTTTCCATTTTACTAATTTTTTTACAGGAACTCTTGAGTAAAGATAGGCATAAAAACAGGATTTTAAATATTCCTTCCTCTAAAACTTAATGGCATCATCAAACCATCAAAAAACACCAGCACTCCTCAAATAAAATAAGAAAAAAAGAGAAGAACCTATGCACCTCTATGTTCATAGCAGCGCTATTTACAATAGCCAAGTGCTGGAAACAACCTAAGTGCCCTTCAGTGGATGAAGGGGTCAAAAATCTTTGGTACATTTACACAATGGAGTTCTATGCAGCAGAAAGAAAGAGAGAACTCCTACCATTTGCAATAGCATGAATGGAACTGGAGAGTACCATGCTAAGTGAGATAAGCCAGGAAGCAAAAATTAAATACTACATGTTATCACTTAATACAGGAGACTAATGAACAAATGAACAAACAAAACAGAAAAAAAAGGGATGGTTGTAATACGACAACAATAAAATTTTAAAAAAGAAAAAAAAAAAGAAAAAGAAAAAGCCACAACATAAGTGGCTCAAGATCCTGACCTTGAAAAAAGAAAAAAAACAGAACCAGAGATATGAATACAGAGGACACACTTTCAATGTGTAGAGGGGAAGGGGGTGGGGGAGAAGGAGTCAAGGAAGAGAAACAGTTTAGTCAAGGAACTAGGATGGATGACCAATGGACACAAACAACATGTGGGATTAACTGTAGTGGGGTGTGGGATAAGGAGTGTGGAGAAGGGGTGGGCAAAGGGGAAAAATGAGATGAATGTTATATAACAACAATAAATACATATATTTATATATAATTTATATATTTTAAAATATATATAATTATATATATTATAATCTATATATTATATATATATATAAATATATATATATCTATTAAAAAGGAAAAAAGAATAAAAGGAACTTTGCTTCAAACCATAGTATTTCCAAAATAGAAGCATAACAAGAGTCTGCATGCTCAACAGGTGTGTCCGCTGTGGTTCACACTGCCTCTGACATTATTCTTTAGGGAAGCTTATTAGTAGGGAAAAATTATTGACACAATACTTTTTTATCTTCACCTGAAGACATTTTGCAATGCTTTTAGGGGAAGAGGAGAGGAGATAAGAGGAGAGGAGAGGAGAGGAGGGGAGAGGAGAGGAGAGGAGAGGAGAGGAGAGGAGAAAGAAGGGAAAAGTGAAGAGGAGAGGGGAGAGGATAAATGATTATCAATTGCCTTCTTGTATGCACCCTGATCAGGGATGGAAACCACACCCTGGATATGTGCCCTGACTGGGAATTGAACCCATAGACTTTTGGTTTACTGGAAGATGGTCCAACCAACTGAGCCACACTGACCAGTAAAATATTCTTAACAAGAATAAAGAGAGAGAGAGAGAGTGCATGGAAACCACCCCTAAAACAGAATTTCCACTTAATAAGCCTGTTGAAATTTCTCTGAAATACATATTTTTGCTTTTTTGAAATTGGGTAGGAGAGGAGGAAACTATAAATAATCAGAGATAAGACTCTCCATCACAAATAGTACATTAACAAAACAAATGCCAAGAGAAACTACATCAGAAAACATCCTTAGAAGGAGCAGGGAAATCCAGGGAGTAACAACAATCAGCTTCTCCCCTGAGCACTTTCAGTTTGTTAGGATGGTTGCACAAAGAGATTGGCATAATAGGTAAGTAAAAAATAGAAAAGTAAATGCAGGTGCAGGGTCCCTTTCTGGATGTACAGGGTTCCACCCTGAACCATGAAGCCTTCTGAAGCACAAGTGAACCTCCCATGAAAGTAGAATATGCATTCTTGTAAGTTGAGAGAACCCCATTTCAGGACTTCTAATAAAAAGCAAAGAGAAAGCAGAGGGATCCCAATATCAAAGCTCTGTGCCCCGGGGTAGGCCCAGCTCTAACAATTGAAGGGCCCTCATCGCATGCAGACAACAGACTATATGTCTACTTTCTCAAAAGATATAAATCAATAACTAGCTATTATATTGTTAAATGTATTTCATCATCAACACTGACTAATATACCTTCATAAAGTTAAACTCAAAGGTATTAGTAAGCCCTCAACTTTTGTTAAGTCTGAAAGTTAGCAAAGTCTAGAAGATGCTTGAATAATTATAAGCAACTGAGTATTCTGTCTGTAATGTTTATAATGTAACAGTGGGGAATTGTAACCCACCCCACCATTCTTTTGACATTTTTTTCTGTTAGTGCTGAAACATCAAATTTGTATAAGAATCCGAAGAACTAACTTAATAACACAGACTCTGACCTTCAGGCAACCCAGTTCCAGGAGACTTGCTGACCTTTAACCGTGGAGTCAGAATGACATAAAGTTCAGGATGACACCAATCCAGGATGAGTAAATGAGGATGATTAACACCAGACCATCACTTACCTTATCAGAATGGATTGTGTTAATCTGTATGTAGAGAAATTTTCAACCCTCCCCTTTGATCTTTTTGTTTTGTTCCACTCCCTCTGTATAAAAAACATCTGCCTCTCTGAGAGGTGGAGATGGGATTTGAGACCTGAGTGAATCCCCCATCTTACAGATAGCCAGCTTCTAAATAAACCACTTTCCTTTACATTAACACCTGCATCTTCAGTTCTGGCTTTTTTATTTTAAATAAAATATTTTATTTATTATTTTTAGAGAGAGGTATAGGGAGAGAGGCAGAGAGGGAGAGAGACATCAATGTATGGTTGCCTTTCATCTGCCTCCAGCTACAGAGCTGGCTGGAGACCTGGCTTACAACCTGGTTATGTGCCCTGGCTAGGGAATTGAACCATTGACCTTAGGTTCACGGGCCAGCACCTTATCCACTGTGCCACAAGCCAGGGCCAGATCTGGCTTTGGAAGCAGGAGGCAGCTAGACATGCATTAGGTTACAAAAGGATTTAAATTTTTTAAAAATTACAAATAAAATTTAATTGAATTACAACTTTACTTTATACATTTATTTATTTTAAAATTTAGTTTTATTGTTGTATTACATTCATCCCCTATTTACTCTCCTCTGTCCCCTTCCCCAACCACCCATTGCCCACCAAATTGAATCCCACTTCTTGTCCATGTCCATGGTTCTTCCATGCTAGTTCCTTGACAAATAGCTCCCCTTCTTTGCCTCCTCCTCACCGCACCTCCCTCCCCTCTGACCACTGAAGGCCTATTCATTGTATTTATGTATCTGGTTCTATTTTGCTTATTCATTTGTTTTGTTCATCATTATCCTGTAATGGATGAGACCATATGGTATTTATCTTTCACTGACTGGCTTATTTCACTAAGCTTAATACTCTCCAGTTCCATCCATGTTGTGACAAAGAGTAGGAGTTTCTTCTTTCTTTCTGTTGTGTAGTATTCCATTGTGTAAATGCACCAAAGTTTTTTGATCCAATCATCCACTGATGGGCACTTAGACTGTTTCCAGCACTTGGATATTGTTTATAGCCCTGCTATGAACATAAAGATACATAGGTTCTTATGAATTGGTGTTTCAGAGTTCTTTGGGTATAGTTCTAGTAGTGGAATTGCTGGATCAAAAGGCAGTTCTATTTTTGTTTTTTTAAGGAAATTCCATACTGTTTTCTAAAATGGCTGCACCAGCTGCATTCTAACCAACAGTGCACGAGGATTCTGTTTTCCCCACATCCTCGCCAACACTTGTTGTTTGTTGATTTGTTGATGATTGCCATTCTGATAAGTATGAGGTGGTAACTCATTGTGGTTTTAATTTGCAACTCTCTGATGGCTAGTGATGTTGAGCATTCTTTCATATGCATTTGGGCCCTTTGTATGTCTTCCTCAGAGAGTTGTCTGTTCAGGACCTTTGCCCATTTTTTAATGGGGCTGTCTGTCTCCCTGGTGTTGAGTCTCAAATTCTTTATATATTTTTGATATCAAACCCTTGTCTGAGGAATCATTGGCAAAAATGTTTTCCCATACAGTTGGTTCCCTTTCAATTTTGCTAGTGTTTTCTTTAGCTGAACAGGAACTTTTCAATTTGATATATAGTCCCATTTGTTCATTTGTTCTTTGACTTCCTTTGCCATTGGAGAAGTATCAGTAAACATATTTCTGCATAGGATATCTAAAATTTTACTGCCCATAGTTTTCTCCAGGACCTTTATGGTGGCACTGCTTATGTTTAAATCCTTTATCCATCTTGAGTTTATTCTGGTGTATGGTGTAAGTTGGTGGTCTAGTTTCATCTTTTTGCATAGTGCTGTCCAGTTCCTCCAACACCACTTCTTGAAGACATTGTTTTTACTCAGTTTTATGTTCCTTCCCCCTTTGTTGAATATTAATTGACCATGGAGTCCTGAGTTTATTTCTGGGCTCTCTATTCTTTTCCATTGATCTATATGTCAATTCTTATGCCAGTACCAAACGGTTTTGATGACCATAGCCTTGTTGTAGTGTTTGAAGTCTGGTATTGTGAATCCTCCTACCTTGTTCTTCTTTCTCAAGATTGCTGTGGCTATTTGTTGGCTTTTCTGGCTCCATATAAATTTTGGAAGTGTTTTTTCTATTTCTGTGAAGTATGTCATTGGTATTTTAATTGGCATTTCATTGAATCTATAGATTGCTTTTGGTAGTATGAATATTTTAATGATATTAATTCTTCCCATCCATGAACATGGTATATGCTTCCATTTATTTGTATCTTCCTTAATTTCTTTCTTCAGTGTTCTGTAGTTTTCTGAGTATAGGTCTCTTACCTAATTGGTTAAGTTTATTCCTAAGTACTTTGTTTTTCTTGTTGCTGTGGTAAATAAGATTTGTCTTCTAGCTTCAATCCCTGATGTTTCATTATTGGTATACAAAAATGCTTTTGATTTCTGAATATTGACTTTATATCCAGCTATTTTGCTTAATTTGCCCATTAGGTTGAGTAAGTTTTTGGTGGAGTCTATTGGATTTGTATGTGCACTATCATATCATCTGCAAATAGTGACAGCTTGACTTCCTCCTTTCCAATTTGGATATTTTGATTCCTTTTTATTCTCTGATAGCTATGGCTAGAACTTCCAAGACAATGTTGAACAGAAGTGGAGAAAGTGTACAACCTTGTCCTATTCCTGATGTTAGGGGGGAAGCTGTTAGTTTTTTTCCATTGAGCATGATGTTGGCTTCAGGTTTCTCATATATGGTCTTTGTGATGTTGAGGTATGCTCCCTCTATTCCCATTTTGCTGAGGGGTTTTATCATAAATCGTTGCTGTACTTTATCAAATACTTTTTCAGCATCTATTGGTATGATCATATGGTTTTTGTCTTACAATTTGTTGATGTGGTGTATTACATTTATTGATTTACAAATATTGTACCATCCTTGCATCCCTGACATAAAACCTGCTTGACCTTTTGAATGTATTACTGGATCCATTTGGCCAATATTTTTTTTAGAATCTTAGCATCTATGTTCATCAGAGATATTTACCTGGTTTTGGGATTAGAATAATATTGGCCTCATAGAAAGACTTTGGGAGTCTTCCCTCTTCCTGTATTTTTTGGTATAGGTTGAGAAGGATAGGAGTTAGTTCTTCTTTAAATGTTTGGTAAAATTTGTCTATATAGATATCTGGTCCAGGGCTCTTGTGCTTGAGAGATTTTTGATTACTTCTTCAATTTCAATAGTTGATATTGGTCTATTCAAGCTTTCTGCTTCTTTTGGTTTCAGTTTTGGTAGATTATACATTTCCAGATATGTGTTCATTTCACCCGGATTGTCATTTTTCTTGTCATATAGTCGTTTGTAGTAATTTCTTACAATTCTTTTTATTTCTGAGTTATCAGTTGTGATTTCTTTTCTGTCAGTTCTGATTCTGTTTATTTGGGTCCTCTCTCTCTTTTTCTAGATGAGTCTGGTTAAAGGCTTTTCAATTTTGTTTATTCTTTCAAAGAACCAGCTCTTGGACTTTTTGATTCTTCAGATTGTAGTTTGAGTCTCTAAGTTATTTAATTCTGCCTTGACCTTGATGAGTTCCTTCCTTCTACTTGCTATGGGCTTTGTTTGTTGTTGCTCCTCTAGTTCTTGCAGCTTTATGGTTAGGTTGTTTATATAAAGTTCTTCTATCCTTTTTAGGTAAGCTTGTATTGCTATGAATTTTCCTCTGAGGACTGCCTTTGCTATGTCCCATAGGTTTTGAACTGTTGTGTGTTGATTGTCATTTGTTTCCAAAAACATTTTTCTTTCATCTTTGATCTTATTTTTTACTCATTCATTACTTAAAAGCATGTTATTCATTCTCCATGAGTTATAGCATTTTTGTTTTTTTCCATTGAGATTGGTTTCTTGTTTCAAGCTATTATGATCTGAGAAGATGCTTGGTATGATTTCAATTTTCCTGTTTTTGTGGAGGCTTATCTTGTGGTGTATCTGAGAGTATTTTAAAAGAGTGTGTATTTTGTTTCTTTGGGGTGAAAGTTTCTGTAAAATATCCGTTAGTTCGATTTCCTCTGGATTGTTGTTCAATGCCACAGTACTTTGGTAGGTTTTTTGGTTTGTTGTTTGGAAGATCTGTCCATTGTTGATAATAGGGTGTTAAAATTCCATACTATTAGTGGGTTCCTGTTTATATCCTTCTTGAAGTCCTCCAAGATTTTACTTATATATTTGGGGGTTCCTACATTGGGTGCATATATGTTTACCAGAGTTATATCTTCTTGATGGGTTTTTACCTTAAAAATTATGAAATATCCCACTTTGTCTCTTTTTATGGCCTTCATCATAAAATATTTTTTGTCTGAAATAAGTATTGCTACTCCAGCCTTTTTTTCATTACCATTTGCTTGTATATATTTTTCCATCCCTTCACTTTCAATCTGTGTCAATCTTTTGTTTTAAGGTGGGTCTCCTGAAGACCGAATATGTGTGAGTCATGTTTTCATCAAGAGCAGTGCCTTAAGCTCTTTCTCTTCTGAAGGTTATTTTCACTTTTATTCATTGTCTTTGCATATGCTGAGTTTCTTCTTGGTAGTACAAATGCTATGGGAAAATGAACTCTTTACCAATTTCTCTATCAACTTCTGCCTGTGCCATAGCTCTGTGAAGAGTAGAAAAAGGTGGTCAGTAGCTGCCAAGAGAAAATCTAGCACTAAAAAAAAGTAGATAATGACTATAATGCTCTTCAAACTGATAAGTTGTCTAACTATATTATGTTGCCATTTGACCCCTTTGCCATCATGCCAGAAAAAACTTGTCCATACTAATGAAGTCACTGTTCTACTTTGGGGCAACTGTTTGCCAAATGCTCAGCAAAGCAGACTATGGGCTTAGTCAAGCACTGAAATGGACATGTAAGAAAAACAATAAATGATTAAAAATGACAGGTGGGATTGACTTTGGGGGCAATGGGTGGGTGGGGATGGGGACAGAGGGGAGCAAAAAGGGGATGGATGTACTACAACAACAATAAAATTAAAAAAAAAATGATGACAATTTTTTAAATCAGAGGTTGAATTTACAGAAGATTTTCAGAAAATGAGTGATATTTTTGGTATGAGAAGATAAAGATTATTTTGAATTTAAAGTAAAACTCATAAACCTCACTCCAAACCCAAAATAACAGATATTTTTGAAGCAGCTTTTACAAATAATGTAAAACCCAAGGATTTGCTTATCAATAAGAAACTGTGGGTTCAACTTGAAAACCTAGAATGACAAAGAGGTTTTTCTGGGTGAGCTTAATAGCCTAATAATGTGATTGCAAATGGAAAAGATATAGTCTTCTGAAGAGGAGAAGGAAGATTATAATAGAAATGTGAATGTGACACACCCAGTAACAGAGTCCATGACTCCCAGCTATTGTTGAAGGGACCTCACAAATTCAGAATTGCTCATTTGTCAAGTGAATAGTCAGTTGCACTACTCAGTGAATGGTTCACATTCTTATCATCACAGTGATGGAGATAGTAATGGTAGTGGCAATGCTGATGGTGATGATGATGATGATGGTAATGAAAATGAAAATGTCCATGACACTTTAGTGACTGGAAACAGTTCTATCGCAACGATATATTTTGTTCATACTATCTAACCTAAGAGGGTATGAATAAAAACTGGAAAAAATAAGACTTTAAAATTAAGTGAAAAGAAGGAAGAAACCCAATGGAAGTGAAAGAACAGCTGTGGTGGAAGTCATTCAGCCCAAAAGCTGCCTAGGATCAGGACTCCTGAGGACAGCTACAGAGTCTTTGTTGATGTGGTAGACCAACAGTATGACCCTCAGATATCAACCCTGAAGATGCACCAGCTGGAGAACAGGGTTTGCAGTGACACTAGTGAAAGCAGTGCTGCAAGCTTCAGTGGCTGCCACAGGATTCTGAGAACCATTAGCTGTAAAGAGGCCACTTGTAGTGACATCAGTGAGAGTCTTTTGGAAGAGGAACAAGAAAATCATCAGAATAAACTTTCACGCATATCCAGAACACCTGAAGCTTTTTCTGGAACTGTAATAGGAAGGGTATTTTTATTGCCCTCCTTAACCCCACACCCATCTATAGCTCATCCTGTGCTGTCTACTATTCTAGAATGAAAAGTTCTGTCAGAAGTATCAGAAGAAATTAAAAAGAAGGTTTCAAGGTTCCAATCTGCCATATTGCAGCAGAGAAACTAGGTCCTGACTAGGAAATGTGAGTTTATACCCTAAAATCTACCTTTGCATTTGTTAAGAATATATGTATATTGTAACTACATTACACATATTTTGAAATAAGGTGTTCTGAGTTAATTTGGCAGCAAGTTCTCTTATTCCTATCCATGGTATCCAAAAATCAATGAAAATGTTTGAGTATTTTAATATTCAGCTTGTTTTGTTAATTTTCTGAATACAGCCAACTCTTGTCTAAGTTTTCCTTATGTTGCTATGTCAGCTTTTCAAATTATTTTTGAAAGAATTCTGTTTATTTTTATTCTTTTGTTTGTTTGTTTGTTTGTTTCAAACTAAATACAGGCAGCTTTGTACCAACTGTGATGTTGTGCATATGACATGGACCATTTTAAAGAAACTTAAAATTTCAAATAGGTTCTAGAATTATATTACTTGCTTCAGTATTTAAAAGGCACTTTTTAAAGAACTACTGCTTGTAGATTTTGGAGTTAGGTGGCTATTTTAAAACCCTGTTTCAATGGACTGCAATTTTATAATTTCTATGGCAAAATGCTATATGTAGTAAATGGGAAAGTATCTTTGATTTAAAAAATAGTATTTTGTAAAATATTTCTTTCAAGTAAAAATTTTATGAAACTTGGAATAAAACACCTTGCTCCCACATACTTCCTTCACTAGACCCTTTCACACCCACCTTCTATTCTAGACAAAAGTGTTTCTCTAAGTCTATGCACACTCCAAAAATAAACAAAAAGGATGCTTGGCATAGTGAACTGTGAATTTTGCAACTGATAGAACAAGAATATGGTTGTAGGACATTGGCCAGTTACTCCCAATTGAAAAGATGAAAACATAAATTGGGCCTTGGCTGGTGTGGCTCAGTGGATTGGCACCAGCCTGCAAACCCAAAGGTCACTGGTTTGATACCCAGTCAGAGCACATAACCAGGTTGCAAACTAGGTCTCCAGCCAGGACCTTAGCTGGAGGCAGGTGAAAGGCAACCATATGTTCATATTTCTCTCCATTTCTTCCTCACTCCCTGCCCTTCTCTCTGAAAATAGCCAATAAAATCTTAAAAAAAAAAAAAAAAGAAAGAAAGAAAAGAAAAAAAAAGGAAAGATAACATAAAATGGCCCTTCCTCTTCCTTCACCTATCTATATAAGTTGCCACTGGTACCCAAACAAAGCTTAATTGGACTTAAAACATTTCTGTACAGCAAAGAATAGTCTATGTCCCCAGGCTTGGTCCTCTATTTTTGTTGTTGTTGTTATGTATATGTGTATTCCTTGGTTATAGAAAACAAATAAGAACATAAGCTACTATCATCTACTCTTTATTAAATCAATCCTGTTATTATTCTTACATTAACACATGCAGAATGAGGAAAAGAAAAACAGGTACCATGATAAAAAAAAAAAAAAATCACTACCAATGGCAAAATGTGCAGAACTGTTGAGTAAAGCAGATCTCAGGGCAAACAAGGATATAAGTAAAGGCAGCTGGTTTGGAGATGACTCAGAGAGCATAGGTAGGGAAGGGGGATGTGAGACAGGAGAGGAAAGCAGTCAATAAAGGATGCATTAGTGGACAGATTGCCATTGTGGGCAATGGAGCTCATACCTCTAGGCACTTCTGGGCCATAGGGCAGTGCAACATCAGGGTTGGCTCACCCACAGGGCAAGGGAACTAGTATAGTATCTACTAGTTCTTATTTGTCCTTGCTTGTGGGCACTTCCCTGCACAAGGACTAAGCATGCTCCTGTGCCCAGAGGAAATCTTCAAGCAATAAAAATGCCTGCAGTATGTATAGGGGAAGAAGGGAAAGAAAAAGGTGCTGATGGCTTGGGTTCTGGAATCCTGATCCACTCCTTTTGTCTGTATTCCCATAAAGTAGGCTTTTTTTTTTTTTTTCCTTTCTTTTTCTTTATTTCATTGTATCTTTATGTGTGTATGCATACATGCATATATGTGTGTCTATATGAATATATATATGCATCTGTGTTGGTTTATATCTATATGTATGTATATACTTACATTTTTCACCATACTAACAATTATGCACTTATCAACCTAACAAGAATTTTGGATCATGACAAGGTGAGTGTACTGTGCCTGTCTGTGTACAGCAAGGCTTGGCAGAACTTTTCTGTAAAGAATGAGATAGTACATGTTTTTAGGTTTTTTTTTTTTTTTTAATTTTATTGTTGTTGTATTACATCCATCCCCTTTTTGCTCCCCTCTGTCCCCCCACCCACCCACCCATTCCCCCCAAAGTCAATCCCACCTGTTGTCCATGTCCATGGTTCCTTTATACTAGGTTCTTGTCTAAGCTGCTCCCCATCTTTGCCTCTACCTATCCCTGCCCCCTACCCCGTTCCCCTGACCACTGAAGGCCTATTCCTTATATTCATATACTTGGTTCTGTGTTGGTTGTTGTTAGTTTTGTTCATTATTGTCCCGTAAGAGGTGAGATCATATGATATTTGTCCTTCACTGTCTGGCTTATTTCACTAAGCATAATACTCTCCAGTTCCATCCATGTTGTTGCAAAGGGTACAAGT